>PVJX010016448.1:0-40306 GCA_004027295.1 Dolichotis patagonum | reverse complement strand
GCGCGCCTGTAGTCCCAGCTACTCGGGAGGCTGAGGTGGGAGGATCGCTTGAGTCCAGGAGTTCTGGGCTGCAGTGCGCTATGCCGATCGGGTGTCCGCACTAAGTTCGGCATCAATATGGTGACCTCCCGGGAGCGGGGGACCACCAGGTTGCCTAAGGAGGGGTGAACCGGCCCAGGTCGGAAACGGAGCAGGTCAAAACTCCCGTGCTGATCAGTAGTGGGATCGCGCCTGTGAATAGCCACTGCACTCCAGCCTGGGCAATATAGTGAGACCCTGTCTCTTTTGAAAAAGTTCACAAAAGTAAAACACCTATCTTCGATAAGCAAAGCATTACATGCGGTCTTCGACTATCGATGGAAGGTTTTACATTTTTTTCTAACTACTAATTTACACTTGGGGAACGGATTTTTAGTGCAACTCAGCACTGACACCTACTGAAATAAATTCAAAAAACAACTAAAATCACTTGTAATAATTAAGACTCAACGATAGGAGTTTCTTTTTAGTTATTCTTTTTTTTCTTTTGCTATTTTATTGAACTAAATTAGTTTTCAGGGCTTTGTTTTTTTTACAACCTCCTTAAGAAATACATTCACACCATTCCAAAATAATTAATAATAATAGTAACTCCAGCTTTGGGCTCTTACTGTATTTGACATCTACTGTGTTTTAACCAAATAGTGGACAATTCCTACTCAATTGTTAAATTAAGCAATAGAATATACTTTTTTTAAAAAAGGGGAAAGTGTCCAAGATTTAAAAACCAGTTATGACTTGATTTATGCCCTCAAAACTTGCAAATCTAGCCAGGTGCAGTGATGCATGCCTGTAACCTCAGACCGAGGTAAGAGGATCAAGGCATGCTCAGTGCCACCCTGGACTGCATAGCAAGAGCCTGTCCAAAAAAAAAAAAAAATTAAATAAGATTTGCAAATCGTGTCGAAAAGAGGATTCTGTCAAAGAGCCCTTCCTTCCAGTTTCAATTTTTACACCTCAATGTCATGTATACTACTGAACAAGCAGACTACTCTGTCGAGGACAGCTCCAAAGAGACCTCGATTCCTCGCCCTCCAGGCTTGCACAGGGCTACCCCCAGCACAAATCTTTCGGGAAAGCAGTTTGGCATGGGCTTAGTGTAGTTTGTCTGGACAGAGAAGAGAATGGTGCAGGACACCAGCTTGCTAGAGCCTTAGTATTAGCTTCTTCTAGACAGCACTGGTTGCTACCCATGCAGAAGAAATGAGCATGCCAGTCCTGGTTGTTGGGCTCCTCTAGGGACTATCTAGCAGCCCTGGGTGCTTATCAATTGTCTTGGGATCCATGGAACATTTGAGTTTTCCTAGCAACCTCTAAGATCTTTTTGACAATATGGGATAGTATTCTACCACTCTGGAAAAGATACTTTCCAGAGGTTTAGTTGCAGATGCCAACAACTGGTGGTGGTCAACAGACTTGGAATTAATATTAAATAGGCCCTGTGACTTGTAGTCAGGTCCCAGTTTGGACTCACGAAATGTTAAATACCCTACCTCCAAACTTCCAGTATTTTCTTTCCTTGTGTGTGTGTGTGTGTGTGTGTGTGTGTGTGTGTGTGTGTGTGTGTCTTTTGAGACGGTCTCACTATGCAGTTCAGGCTGGCCCTGAGCTCACTTTGTTGCCCAGGCTGGTCTGGAATTTGCAATGATACTCCTGCCTCAGGCTTCGGGGTGCTGGCATTACAGGCAAGCGCCACCGTGCCCTGCTCACTTCCAGTATATTCAGTGTCAGTACTCTCTGTACTATTAGAAGTAAAATTCTTAGCCTTTTTAGGTCTAATCAGGTTAGAGTACCAATTCCAGAAACCTCAATACTGCTCTTATAGGACCACTCCTGCTACCAAAATCCGTACTATTCAGGGTTTCCCAGAGGAACAGAACCAATACAGGCTGGGTAGGCAGATGAAAGGGGATTAACTAAGGTTATGAGCTCACAAGTTCAGAGTTCCTGCTGTCTGCAAACTGGAGACCCTAGGAACCAATCGCAGCTCAGTCCACACCCAAAGACCTCAGACCTGGGAAGCCAAATTGTGTAACTTGGTCTGCAGCCAAAGCCTATAAACTGAGGGGCTTCAAAGGTAAATCCTGGGTCGTACAGGCTGGAGAGCCTGGAGTTCTGATGTTCAAGGGAAGGACAGCATCCTAGCTCCAGAGACAAGAAAACACTTTGATCTTTTTCCCTTCTTTCCAAGCCCCTAGTGGATTGGATGGTACCTGTCCGAATTGAGGGTGGGTCGCCCCACTTAGTCTATCTGTTCAATCTCATGCCACCTCTCAAAGACATACTCAGAAATAATGATTTGCTTATTTCTGATTTATGTATCTTGCACATTTTATTAACATTTTTCTAGTAATGAAAATACAAGGGCTGATTAAAAAGTGTTTACTTTTTGTTTGTTTTTATTAGTACACATTTGCAGTACATAATAATCACAGCATGATGGGGATTTGATACATGAACATAACACATTTTAATTCTTTTTACTTCCTCTGCCCCTCCCCTCCCTAGAAATCATGATTTAAAGCCAGGCATGGTTGCATATACCTGTAATCACAACAATCTGGGAAACTGAGGCAGGAAGATTACAACTTCAAATCCAGCTTGGGCAACTAAGTGATTTTATTTATTTGTGTGTGTCTGTAGTTTTTTTGAGACAGGGTCTTGCTACGTAGTTCGGGTTGGCCTTGAGCTCCTTTTGTAGCCCAGATTGATCTCAAACTCCCAACAATCCTCCTGCTTCAGCTTCCCAAGTACTGGGATTACAGGCATGAGCCACCACACCCAGCTCCTAAGAGACTTTAGCAATACCCTGTATTAAAAAAATTTTTTCTTTTTGAGACAGGGTCTAGCTATGCAGTTCAGGCTGCCCTTAAACTCACTTTGTAGCCCAGGTTGGCCTTGTCCTCACAATAATCCTTCTGCCTCAGCCTGCTGAGAGCTAGGATTACAAACATGCACTATCACATCCAGCTTTAATTTTTTAAAGGATTGAGGACGTAGCTGAATGGGAAGGCCTTGAGTTCAATCTCCAGCACAGAAAACGAAACAAAACAAAACAAAAAAAATCATCGGGGCTGGGGATTTAGCTTAGCAGCATAAGCACCTGCCTTGCAATTGTGCAGTCATGAGTTTGATGACCAGTACCAAAAAAAAAACCCCATCAATTTGTTAGGTTGCTGTCCATTAATGTGTATTCTCCTGTGTGTGCCAAAAATCCTTGAAAAGATTTGCTTTCCTGTGATACTTTTACGCTTTCATTTAATTAATTAATTTATTTAGGTCTTTTTGAGACAGAATCTCACTATGCAATTCAGGCTGGCCTTGAACTTGAAGCAATCAACCTGCCTCAAGCTCCTAAGTACTGGGACAGGCGTGTACCACTACACTCGGCTGTACACTTTGCTTTTATTTTAAATCTTGAAACCACCTAAAATTTAATGTTCTCCAACACAGAAAGCCCAGTCTGCCCTTCCTAGATGTTTATACAAGTCCTATGAGCCAAATGTGAGCTTGCTGTAATCTAGCACAATGCAGGTTCTCATATTTGTTCAGTAAATAGCATGTATTTATATAATAAGTAGCATATTTATATATGCTGCTGACTTATTCATCCTGCAAACATACACTGAGCACCTACTGCACATAAACACTACACTAGGCCTTGACTACAGCACTAGTAATTCAGAGTCCAGGAAGTGTGTAGTCTAGAGTTAAAGATATGCATTATCTAAGTAGCCACATAGCGGCACTGGGGTCAAGATGGCCTAAATTTCCTTTCCTGGTAAATGTTGGGTGAAATGTGACTTGTTTTACATTTTTGAGAACGGGGTAGCCCAAGGACAAGGTTCAGACTAGGAACTGAAAAACCGCAGAGGCTCCCTAAGGAGGTTCATCCAGCTAAGAAACAGGCCCTGAATTCCAAAGGAGAAAGCAACAAACCTTTGGGCAGCTGTATTTAACTACATTGCCCAGTGTAGAAATCCATGAAGCTTTCCAGGAAGAAGAAATGCAACATCCTAGACTTGAACTGCAGCCTTCTTGTTCTAATCTGTAAATTCATGGGTGAATCTCTTCACTCTAACCCCACCACTTTTCCTTGTTCCAAGCTTCAAACTTGTTTTTACCCATATATTATGCCCTTGCTCTTGTAAACACTCACATGACAATGTTATTATCTCTAATCTAAGTGAGCTACAGATCAGAGTAAATTTCATGAAGGACACAAAGGGAAAAGCCAGAAAGATTCAATTATCTGTTGAATGCTTAGTAAATGCCAGAAACCCACATAAATAAGTGAAATGTAATTTTAAGCGCAACTAGAGTTTACAAAAAGGAAAGGCACGATGGTAAAGAAGGCTTAGTGGAAACTGAACTGGGTTTTGAAACATTAATAGGATTAATTAGAATGAACAAAGCAGAAAGGGGGAAATGAATGTGGCAATGCAGGCCTGGAAGAACTAATTTCACAGAAGAAAAATAAATCTACATGTTATTTGATTCCTTTTGCAAAAAACCTGTAACCCAATTTTTAATTGTTGTGAATTTCCATTTCACAGTCTTTAACAGATAGAAAAGATTTTACTTGTATGATAATAAAGAAAAAAGTATAGATAGGTGCTCAAAGAATCATTCCTTTCACAATTCTCTAAAACCAAAACCTGTGGGCACAAGAATATCAGAGCCAAGTATTTCAGCCTTTAAAACTGAGTGGAACCTGGGGAGGTTGAGGCAGAAGGATTGTTACAAGTTCGAGACCAGTCTGGGGTACAAAGTGAGCTCAAGGCCAGCCTGAACTGCATAGGGAGACCTTGTCTCAAAAAGACAAACAAAACAAAACAAAAAAACCCAGGTGGGCCAAGAAAAGAACAGGGAAAAGAGCTTTCAAAGTAGATACATATTTTACATTCAAATATTATCGTTTCATTTTTTTAAATAGGGCAATTTTGTTTTGAGACAGAGTCTTGCTAATAACTGCCAAGACAGGCTCAAATTTTCAATTTTCCTGCACCAATCTTCCAGAGCTATGGGATTACAGATGTGCGCCATCACATCCAATTTAATAACCTTATTTAAAATATCTTTGGAACTAACAATACTGTATAGCAAATGGTAGTGTTTAGCTAGTAAGAATAAGCCCTGGGCTCAGTCCCTAGCACCACTGAAAGCGGTGGTAATGGGCACAAGATAGCTCTTTATGATAGTGTTAACAATTATTTGTAAGCATACATCAGTTTCACTCAAACATCACCATTGAAATGTTATGCAATTCTCAGGTACTTAAATTATTTAACATTTACTGAATCCATGCTTCAACAACCAAAGTTAACACCAAATAAAGCACTTGAGTTTTTTCTTTGTCTTTAGTTTTTACCTATTTCTACTCTTAATTGCAGCCAGGCATGGGGATGCCTATCTCTAATCCAGGACTCCAGAGGCTGAGGCAGGATAGCTCAGACTTTAAGGCCAGCTTGGGCTACACTAATTGCAAGGCTGGCCTAAATTACATAGCGAGCTTATTTCATTAAAAAAAAAAATTATTCCAAGCTCTCAACTGCGCCTAGAACAGAACATATTTAATGTAGTTCTAATACTTCGAGTTATTTTATTTTCTTCTATAATATCAACCATTCAAAGAACAAAAATAGTCTACAAAGTCCAATAGTCCTTGAAAATTCTAGGTTAATTTTTCCTGTAGCCTAATGATGACCTGTTGCTAAATGCTGAGTAGTGTTTCAATGCTCTACTATCTATATATGAAAAAACATGAAATAGGGAGAGTACTGATTTATTATCTTAGTCGTTACTTTTCCTAAATTGGGGTTTTCAGAATATGGACTCAACTGTAACATTTTAGGTTCAATACACTGGTAAACAGGGATAAATTCTACTTTAACAATAAATCATAATTTTGTCACATTTGAATGAAAATTGCTATTTTTGAAGCCGGGAGTAGTGGTGCAAGCCTGTAATCCCTGCATGCTGGGAGGCTGAGGCAGGAAGATCAGAAAATAGCTCAGTAAAACGCCCTGAGTTCAATCCTCTTCACAAGGGAGGAGGACAAGCAGAGGAAAGAACAGGGCGGACAGGGCAAAATATGTCTTAATGCAATTTCAGTTATGAAAGCACAACTCACACAAAATGTTTAAATAAAAGGCCGGAACCACGGTAAGGCAAGGGAGGTGCAGGGCACAAAATTCAGGGAGGCCAGATTAGGAACCCGAGAGTAAGCGCCTTCTTTAAACTTGCGCCCCAGGCCTCGCTCTCGCACTGGCTCAATAAATTTCGGAATACGGAGTCCGAAGAGCACTTGGCGTCTGGGGCGCCTTCCCAGCCTCAGGTAAGAGAAGCCTTCGCTCCATCCTGCCCAGCCGCCAAGAACGATTTGCTCTACCGGTATCGCCATGTCCAATACTGTCTGTCCTCGAAAGGTCCGCTGACTAGAATGTAGGGAAAGAAAGAAACCCTGTCTGTTCAAGAAATGCCCCGCCCTCGCCGGCTTTCCACGACGGCTTGTACTGTCCAGGTGCTCTTTCCAGCAAAACTCCACCGGACACCCGTTTGCACTGCAGAGAACTGCGCCGCCTAAAGCACCACCTGCAACTGCAAGCGCGCGGGGCCTTACGAGGCGCCCTCGCCGAACGCCGGTTTCGAAAGGCGCTGGACGGCGGTCACGCTGTCAGTGTCCTTACTCTGCCAGTCCGGGGCCACAACAGGAGTTCCGGCTCACATCCAGAGGGCACGCGGCTTCCGCAGAACCCGACACGTGCGCGACAACCGCATGAGCAGCGCAGGCAGATCTGTGGGCAGCCCCGCAGGCTAAGGACCTCATGGCGGCGTGGGGAGGCGGGAAGGGGGAAGTTTCAAAGCCCTAGTGGCTGAGTTGCCGCTGCCCGGGAGAGATGAAGTTGTACTGTGAGGTGGAGGTGGTCAGCCGACACTTGCCAACTTTGGGGCTGAGGAACCGGGGTAAGGGCGTCCGCGCCGTGGTCAGCCTGTGTCAGTTGCGGGGAGCAGCGAAGGGCGAGCCGACCGGCCCACGCCCCGCCTGCCTCCTCGTCTCCACCCTGAAGGACAAGCGCGGGACCCGCTATGAGGTACGCGGGGCTCTTCCGCGACCGGGGAGGGGACGCCCTCAGTCGTCACGTCCGCAGTTGCCCTGCCTGGGGTCCGCACCTGAACCCCACTGCTCCCTGGCAGTAGGGTCGAGCGCGCCTCCTTTACAACCCCGAGGAAGAAAGCTTTAGAGTTCATCTTTGGATTCATTTTCTTGCCTTTTTCTGTGACTCAGAATTTACAGCTTTGTTATTCCGTGTTACATAGCAGTCTCACCCTTTGATTTCTGTAATTTCAGCCTACGTGAAACAACTGCAAGTGAGGCTGCTGTCTACTTGGGGAAAACAGTATCAGTGGAGCGGTAGCAAACTTCTAGAGACTGTTAGAAGTTGAAGTAAAGTTATTAAAATATAAATTCATCAAATATCTTTGTCAGACAGTTCGTAAACGTGCAATATCTTTGTGCCGTGCATAAACAAAGCCGAGGGAACAAAGTTCATCGCTCATCCTTGCATCTGACACTTGGCTGGGTTTTACACAACTCCCAGGATTATTTCCCTTACACGTTGTATTCCACAGGGAATATTTGGTTGGGAAAAGTGTTACTGTCTTCCTGTCTCATTCAGAATCACCTCATGTTTAGTATAAGTCATTGAAAGTTTACCCCTCTGTTCATGGGATCCATAATATGTATTTTTTTAATTGAGAGCACCAAATCCTAATCACTAGACCACCAGGGAAGGAAGTTTATTTTTTTAACTGAAAGAACTTTACAAGTTACTCAGTGTTTTATGGATCAGAGAACAGTCAGGTAGCAAGAATTGGGTCTCCCATTTCAGAGTCATTACCTTCCACAAAACTGACTTCTTTCACGCCCGGTTCGGGTTTTGCCTCTCTTAAAAACCTGTAATGTTTTCTCCCTTAAAACATCTACTGCATGAACAGACAATAGCTGGTGGGGATCCCAACCAACCCCTAGTTGGAGACTTTTGCATGCAAGGTGCAGTTCTAGATACTGTGAAAAATAGCAAACTTGGTGTAATCACTTGCCCCTCAGAGATTAGAAAGGGAGAAACCAAAACCACTACTTAAAATACAAAATAATAGGGCTGGGGATTTAGCTCAGTGGCTTAAGTGCCTGCCTGGCAAGCACGAGGTTGTGAGTTCGGTCCCTGGTACCAAAAAAAAAAAAAAATAATAATAATAATAATAATAATAATAAGTGCTTGTAACTGCCAAAACTTCCAGACTTCGGGATTGAAAGCCAAATCAAGGCAGGGATGTAGCTCAGCAGCACAGTGTCTGTCTGGCAAGCATGGGTCTTGAGTTTGATTCCTGGTACAAAAAAATAAAGCCAAACCAAAATCTGGCAAAGTGACTGACTATAATACATATTGTTAAGTAGCCATATTACTTTTGTCCTTTTTTTCCTGTTGGTTTTAAGCAGCTAAAGGAAAACATTGAACAGTTCTTCACCAAATTTGTGGATGAAGGGAAGGCCACTATCCGGTTAAAGGAACCTCCTGTGGATATCTGTCTAAGTAAGGTATGGTATTAAAAACAGCATTCTTTGGGTGTGGCGGTGCATGCCTGTAATCTCAGCACTCAGGAAGCTGAAGCAGGAGGATTGCCATGAGTTTGAGGCCAGCCTGCACTACATAGTAAGACCCTGTCAATGAATGAATGAATGAATGAATGAACAAACGAACGAACGGACAGACACCTACCTGCCTACCTACATATATTAACCAGTGAATCAGTCAGTAGTTTTGTTGTGTTTTCTTTAAAGGAGAAAACTGATCAGATATACCATACAGCTGACCAGGAACAGACTTGTGGGTGTGTTGAAGAGTCAGTGGCAGGGAAGCAGCTTCCCAGGTATCTTGTGCCTTCTAAGAAAGCAGAGATTGCTTTAGTTAAGATCCCACAATGGGGAGGAAGACTGGGTTTGTGTCTGTGCCCATGGAGAAGCTTCAGGGTATTCTCAGCCTGGAACTGTGTGTGGCATATCCCCTGTCTTTTTAAAATTTATTTTGAGACTGGGTTCAAACTCTCAATCCTGCCTCAGCTTCCAAGAGTGCTGGGATTGCAGACATATGCCACCACACCTGGCTTTCATTTCTTGATCTTCATCTTAGCCACTCAGTAACTACCTTTCTATCTAAAAACAAGCTGTGGCCTAACAATTTAAAAAATAGCCAGGCCTGGTGATGCCTGCCTGTAATCCAAGCCCTTAGAACCTGAGGCAAGAGGGTTGCCGTGAGTTTGAGCCCAGCCTGGGTGCCATAGTGGGTTCAAAGCCAACCTGAACTGCATAGTGAGAGCCTATCTCAAAAAAATGTAAAAATAAATAAAGCCACATGTGGTGCAAAATAGTAATCCTAGCTACTCAGAAGGCTGAGGCAGGACTATTTACAAATTTGAGGCCAGCCTATCTCAGAATACAAAAAAATTGGGCCAAGATGTAGCTCAGTAATAGAGCAGTTACCTAGCATGCAGGAAGCCTAAATTAGAATCCTAATCCTGAAATACACAAATTTCTGGAATGACAAAGCTGAGTCTGTTACCTCTAATTTCTCACTCTGTCTGTGGACCATTAGTTTTATTGGTTTATTCAAACCACTACTGAATGATTAGTAATCTTACATACCTTAGTGTACACACTTGTACCGTGGGAGGCTCAGTCCACTCTGAGCAATGTAGCAAGTTATTGAGATCCTGTCTAAAAAATAAAAAGGGGTGGGGATGTAGCTCATTCAAAGGCTTTGAACTTAATCCCTAGTCCTACCCTCTCCCCTAAAATGAGTGATTTCATTATTTCCCATTCTTTTAAAACTCTGTAGAACTTAACACTAGTCATTATTCTTCCCTTTTTTTTTTTTTTTTTGGTACCGGGGATTGAACTCACAACCTTGTGCTTGCCAAACAAGTGCTTAGGCCACTGAGCTAAATCCCCGGCTATTCTTCCCTTAATAAAACTAACTCATTCCTTAATAAAACCCTAATGTCTGTGATAGAACTCTATCCTGCTTTACCTGCAGTGTTCTCACAGTTGTCTCCTGTCTCAAAGAACATTTTTTTAATATCCCTGAAACAAAGGCCCTTTTTTTTTTCAGTCCTCTGCTGTTCTGCCCTCTTCCTGCCCTCCATTTCCATAGCTCCACTGTTGTTGTGGGTGACTTCCCCTACTATTAACTGCTTGGCCAAGGTTTTCAAGCTTTCCAGTCTTGGCCCTTGGGGACACTACTGCCCAAATACTTTGCTTTTGTTATGTAAATGTAATGCTCAGAATGCTCCAGTGATTTCCCACAGCCAGACCTTAACATCCAAGCTCATTCACAAGCTACCCAAATCGTGCACTGTACTCTGTTAGCAATCTCGTATTCCTGTGCACGGCTTCCACATTCCAGCAGAACATGATTACATACTTAAGTTTCCCGGCTTCTGAAAGTTTATTCATCCTTCACTTTTAAACTTTTAAAGTATCCTTGAAGCATTAGCTATTTTTATTGGTGATTGAATTCAAATGTCGTTTATCAGTGCTTTCTGTTCCTTGCCAGCTAGAAGCAGTGTGGCTTGCCCTTCATGTTTCCTAGCACTTGTTCGCTTTTGAGGAGTTGTTACTCTACACAGCTTCTGGTGTTTGTGAATGGTAGCCTGGGCATTTTGCAGCAAGCCTGGCCTCCTGTGTCAGAGGCACTGAGGATTTGATTTTATTTAATTAAATTTATTTATTTATTTTTGTAATTTATTAATTTATTTATTTTTGGTCTTTTTGAGACAGGGTCTTGCTGTGCAGTTCAAGTTGGCCTTGAGCTCACTTTTTAGCCCAGGCTGGTCTAGAACTCATAATAATCCTCCTGCCTCAGCCTCCCAAATGCTGGGACTACAGAAGTGTACCACTATGCCTGGCGGGTCAGTTGATTTTAAACCCAGATCTTCGATAGAATCTTTACAGCTTTCCTGCCTTAGAGTCCCCTCTTTGAACAATTTTATTTAAAATATGAATCCTCAGCATAACTTTTTTTTTTCCCTCTTTTTGAGACAGAGTCTCACTACGCAGTGGCCTGGGGCTCACTTTGTAGCCCATGCTGGTCTCAGACTTGCAAATGATTCTCTCCTGCCTCAGCCTTCCAAGTGCTGGGACTCAGCATAACTTTTTCTCAAAAATTTGAAAGTTGAAATTTATTTTTTAGTTAAAGTCTAAATGTAAACTTTATTTTTTCATTAGATTTTGTTTGTGCATTTTAGGTAACGTAACAATCACATTCATTATCGAGAATTTGTACTTGTACGTGATACAACTTGTTTTTGTTTTTTCTTCCATTCCCCTACCCTCCTCTCAGCCCCTCTTCCCCTCCCTGTGAAAATTGAAATTTAGATCAAATAAATTACTAAAAATTCATGTTTTACAGACAGTTTCAACCAATGGTTGTGTCACTTTGTATAACTACGGAACTGTAATATTCATCTTTTTCTCATTGAAGGACTATACATAAAGCACAAGGTCATGAGTTTGACCCATGGTACCACCAAAAAAAAAAAGAGAGATACGTAATATTTGTTATATGAATGCATTATCTAAGAGTGACTATATAATTATTTAAATTATTCTTTTTTCCTCAGGCCAATTCCAGCAGTTTAAAGGGTTTCCTTTCAGCTGTGAGACTGGCTCATAGAGGCTGTGATGTCAACGTACCACTTTCAACGCTCACATCAGTGAAGACTTCAGAATTTGAAAAATTTAAAACTAAAATGATTATCACATGCAAAAAAGAATATCCCCTAAGCAAGAACTTTCCATGCTCCCTGGAACATCTTCAGACCTCTTACTGTGGGCTAGTCCGAGTTGACATGCGCATGCTCTGTTTAAAAAACCTTATGAAATTAGATTTGAGTCATAACCACATAAAAAAGCTTCCTGCTACGGTTGGAGACCTCATACACCTCCAAGAACTTGACTTGAGTGACAATCACTTGGAGTCATTCAGTGTGGCCTTTTGTCAGTCTACACTCCAGAAGTCACTTCGAAGGCTGGATCTCAGCAAGAACAGAATCAAAGCACTCCCTGTGCAGTTCTGCCAGCTCCAACAACTTACAGATTTAAAACTAGATGATAATGAATTGATTCAACTTCCTTTCAAGATAGGACTGCTAAACAACCTTCGTTTTTTGTCAGCAGCTCGAAATAAGCTTCCAGTTTTGCCTAGTGAATTTAAACATTTATCTCTTGAGTACTTGGATCTTTTTGGAAATACTTTTGAACAACCAAAAACCCTTCCAGTTATAAAGCTGCAAGTGCCATTAAGTTTATTGGAGTTATCTGCACGAACCATGCTGTATAATAGGTAAGGTTATCAGAGTCATAAAGTATGTTGCTTTGGTAGCATTGCAGTATTGTCATCAAAGTCAGTCAGAGTCACAGTCAGAGCTGTTCCAGTGTTGTGTCCGACCTGACTCCTTGCCCTGCTGACCTTCTTTTTCTGTTTTTTGGGTTTTGTTTATTTGTTCATTTGAGACAGTCTCACTATGTAGTTGAGCCTGGCCTTGAACTCACTGTGTAGCCCAGGCTGGCCGCAGACTTATGTCTTCTAGCCTCCACTTTCTGAGTGCTGAGATTATAGCAGTGAGCCACCACACCTGGTTAAATTTTTACTTGTTTTTTTTTTGGTACCAGAGATAAAACTCACAACCTCTTACTTGCCAGGCAAGTGTTTGTGCTGCTGAGCTGAATCCCTGGTCCTAAATTTTTATTTATTTTTATTTATTTATTTATTTTTATTTTTTATTTTTTTTATCGGTACCGGGGATGGAACTCATGCCACGTGCTTGCAAGACAGGCACTTATGCCACTGAGCTAAATCCCCAGCCCTAAATTTTTATTTTGTTTTTAAGATTTTTATCCTTAGTAGCACATGTTTGCAATGTGTAATGGTTACATTCATCATGAGGAGTTGGTACATGGAGTAACACATCAGAAGCTTTTTCACATGTGCTCTCTGCCCCCATGGCCGTCTTGATGTCTCTTACCTCAGGAGCAGTTTTCCTTAAGGAAGTTTCATTGCTCACTGCCTCACTTCATTCATTTCTCTGCCCAGATGTCATTCTAGAAGGGTCTTACCACAAGGCTTGGTGGGTTTTTTGTTTTTTTGTTTTGGTTTTTTGTGTGTATGTGTGGGTGGGTGTGTGGTTTTGTGTGTGTGTGTGTGTGTGTGTGTGTGTGTGTGTGTGTAGGTTGTTATGTTTTACTTTTTGGTCATATTACTTATTGCCTGGCCTGACATGTTTTTTTAACTTTATTTGTTTGCTGTCAGTATTTCCCACAAGCATGTAAGGTCGGTAAGGGCCATCTAGTTTTACTGTCCACTATTCCCTGAGGCAATGGTGGGGGACCCACAGCTATGTGCTGCAGCGAGCTGTTTGTTACTATTGAAAGCTCTAAAAGGTTTGCCATCACTGTCCCGGGGCCTCCATGGTGTCCCTGCTCCTGGTGTGTAGTAGACACTTGATAAATTGTTCAATGACTAGTCTTGTCCCTCAAGGTACAATCCCCTGAGCAGCAGCCATGTTGCTCCAAGCTTGTTAGAAGGACAGGTTTGCAACTGCACCCTAGACCTACAATCAGCAACTGCGAGTAGGGCCCAGCTCACTGAGTCACCCTGAAGTTTGAGAAAGTCACTGTGGCATAATGATAGAGCGCAGTGTTTGGAGTTAGGGCTTTGCCCCTTCGTATAACTTTAGCAAATTCTTTGGGGGGTTTTTTTGTGAAGTTTTCTTGTTTTTTTGAGACAGGCTCTTGTGGTATGGTTTAGGCTAGCTTTTGAACTCAGTAACCTCTTTGAGTAAATTTTCTTATCTGTGAAATAAGAATAATGCCTGCTTTATAAAGTTGTGAAGATAAATGAGGTAATATGAAGCCAAAAGCGTTCGTCAAACAGAAAGAGTAGTTGTTGGTTCTCTTCCTCTTACCCTTGAACACTCACTACAGTTTGTTTCTTGGGACTCTGAACTGTCATTACTCACTTTGTTCACACTTTCATACAGGTGTGAAAGTTAAGATGGAGGCTCCGGGATTTAGCTCAGTGGTTTAACTGCCTGCCTGGCAAGTGTGAGGTCGTGAGTTCGATCCCTGGTACCAAAAAAAAAAAAAAAAAGAAAGTTGATGGAAAATAGAATTAGTGTGTGCTATAAACTGGTAAGGAGATCATATTTCAAAGAAGATATTCAGTGGACCGTGGTGGCACACACCTGTAACCCCGGAAAGTTTGAGACCAGCCTCAGCTACATAGGGAGTTCAAGGCCCGTGTGAACTACATAATTGAGACCTTGTTTAAAAAAACCAATCAGTCAATCAGTAAAAAGATGGTTGGTCTGCAGAATTGGATGCAGTAAGTGTGGGATGAAGCTGAAGGACTTAAATCTGTAGTGAGTTCCCAGGTGACACTGCTGGTCACACTGCGAACCACTGGTTTAAGGCATTGCCCCTAAATAAGTTAACTGCCCACTAAATGACTGTCAGTATAAATCCCTAGAACAGTGCCTGGCTCATAAAAGTTCTCAGTAATTATTAATTGATTATATAACTTTTCTTATCTAACAAAGAGATCAGTGTTACATTAGCGGTAGAGGTGCTTGTAGATAGTATGGATGAGAAATACAGATTGTGAAACTGTTCTGCTGAAAAGTACGTTATGGGTTGGTGAAGAATGGTGGTGACGAAGCTAGAGCACGCGTGCCGCAGTGGGCTATTTGTATCACTGAGAGCTGTTAAAGGTTCACCGTCACTGGTGTGGACCCTTTTCAGATGAGAGTGGGGTTGGAGTACTGAGAATGAACTCAGAGCCTATGCACTGAGTGATACCCCCAAGTCCTCTCCACTTTTTATTTTGAAATAAAGTCTCACTGAGTTTCCCAGGCTGGGCTTAAACTTGTGATCCTATTGCCTCAGTTTACCAGCATTTGTCCCATTCTTACCATGTGGGAAAATAAGATACTGAGTCCCCTTCAGTAAATCATTTTCTTTTTTCTCAGAATTCAGTGTCCTAGTAATTCCTGTACTTATATATAAAGTTCTGCTTCATCTAGTAACGCACATTTTTTCCCAACAGGATTCCATATGCCTCTCATCTCATTCCTTTCCATCTCTGCCAAGATTTGGATACTGCAAAAGCCTGCGTTTGTGGAAAGTTTTGTCTAAAGAGTTTTATTCAAGGAACTGCCACCATGAACCTGCACTCTGTCGCCCACACTGTGGTCTTAGTGGATAACATGGGTGGGACTGAAGCACCTGTTAGCTCTTACTTCTGTTCTTTAGCCTGTTACGTAAACTCAGATATGTTCAAGTGACACCACACCGTAGAAGAAATTTCACTTTACTTACAGGTCAGTCAGGGATTGATTACGACTTAACCATGTCAGTTTGGAGACAAGGAAGCTTTCTCTATGCGTGCTTGCAGAGAAATGGGTACGGGCTAACATTAAGTCCTCTAAGACTTTGATCTCATTGAAGCCAGATTTTATTGCAGGGTTAACTTACATTGTAGTGTAGGTTGTAAGGTTATCTTTCATATTTGTTTTATTCATTCATTTTTGCAGTACTGGGGCTCAAGCCCAAGACCTTTTGCCAAACTACATCCCCAGCATTTTATTTTTTTTAAACTTTATATTTTGAGACAGGAGTTTGCTAAGTCACTAAGTAGTCCTCCTGCCTCAGCTTCCCAGAATGCAGGGACAACAGGGTTGTAGTACTGCAGCCAGCTCTTTTCTCCCTCAGTAATGGAGATCCAACCCTGAGCCATGTGTATTTGAGATAGAAGCTGTACCATCAAGCTGCATCCCCAAAGCAAAGTGAAGTTTCTGTATGCCAAAAAAATAAACTTTGGCGTATTAATGTTCTAAAGGATAGAGAAGACTTCAGTGTTAAACCATGTACAGGTTGGTCGCCCTTAATTCAAAATGTAAAACTTTGTATTTGCTGATGGGATGCCCCAAGTAGAAGATTCCACCCTGGCTCATGACAGGTCACAGTCAAGCTGCAGGCCTTTCCAGAAGTGTGGTATTGCAGGAAGTTACCTTCAGGCCCTGTGTATATAGTAGACAGGAAACACAAAAGAATTTTGTCCTGCCCCAGGGTAGCACATGTTGTGTATACAAATAGTTGAGATGTGGAAGAAAATCCTGAAATGCAAAATACTTCTGGTTCCATGCATTTCAGATGAGGAGTACTTGATACACACTGGTTAATCCCACCACTTGGTATTCCTCATATGTTTTACATATGGAATGATACTCGATAAGCATTAAGTAGGAATTGTTTTGGAACAAAACTTCAGTGTTTATAGGTTTTGGAATAGCCCTCACATGTCTGTCTTGATTTCTAATTTTTTTCCTTTTGGAGTTGAGAGGGACTAGAAACTTGCTACATTTACTGACTATTCTGTTTGTTTTTGCTGCCCTGAGGATTGAAGCCAGGAGATCTCAGCTACATTCTCAGCCCTTTGTCTTTTCCCTTCCCTTCCCTTCCCTTCCCTTCCCTTCCCTTCCCTTCCCTTCCCTTCCCTTCCCTTTCCTTTTCTTTAAGACAGAGTCTCACTAAGTTGCCAAGGCTGCCCTGGAACTTGGCAGTCCTCCTGCCTTACCTTCCAAATAGCTTAAAGATGTGCATTGCCATTTCTGGCTTGCCATTGTGTTTTTAAATTAAAAACTGACAGCCATTTTTGAAGTGCATGGCTTTAATCCCAGCTACTTGTTGGGAGGCTGAGGCAGGAGGATTACCAGCTCCAGGCCAGTCTAGCAAGTTTATTGAGACTGTCTTGCTGGGGAGTAGGGAGGACTCCAACAATAACAAAATGAACTGAAAAGGAACGGACTTGAAAAAGTTGTGGAAAATAGAATCAGTACTAACTGTTCCATTCTGTTCATTCCCACTACCCCACTTCCAATCACTCTTTCCACTAGACCATTAAAATAGCCTCTTAACTGGTTTTGGGGAATAAAGGAAAGTATAAAAGTTTCCAGAGAAAACTGTCAGGGTTAACATCATACTACTTGGACATAGAGTCTCTAGGCTATTTCTTTTAAAATAACTCCTGTTTTTGTTTGTCTAAAATATGTTTCACTTTGATTTTTTTTCCTGAAAATTCAAATTATTCCTGAGTAAATACTGTTTTAAATGTTAGAACACTTGCATTAAAACTTCACTGCTGTATGATCTTTAAAACATAATTCTCCATGCTGATTTCTCTGGGAAACTAGGTATTGGACCAGAGGTTGAATTTAAATTTGTATTAGTGAGAGCCGAGTGAGGTGGCACACACTATGATCCCAGCACTCCAGAAGGCTGAGGCAAGAGGATCCCTGAGTTTGAGGCCAGTCTTGATTACATAGTGAATTCAACAGCAGCCTGAACTACATAGTGAGACTGTCTCAAAAACCTTTAAAAAAAAAATTTAGGGGACAACCCACTCAGGACCCCTTCCTTCTCCCTTAGACAGAAGCTTTCTTTCTCTCAATAGATATGTTCTGCTCTTGGTCTCCATTGTTTTTAGAACTCATCCTTCGATTCTAGAGAACACGTACTTGTGCCCGATGTCTAGTAGGTTGGGAGTTTCGTTCCTTGTTGGAGGGTTCCCTTGAGATCATTGGACTACAAACCTACCAAAGATAAAAATGCCTGGTGTCTTTGAGGACCTTTAGACAGACACTCTGCAGAGTACCCCTGACTGCCAATCAACAGCTGTGACCCCCTGCAGCCTGGAGAAGCCAGATTGGTGTTCACCCATTACACAGCAGTCTGGGTTACTTCTTCAGAGGGGGGACTGTTGCAGGCAGCTGAGTTGGATGCCCTCGAGTGTGGGCAGTCGGGCAGGGCTGGGACCTTGGAACCAGTGCAAAAGGCCAGACACCCGGCAACTATGTGGGCAGCAAGTCACGCAGCACTGGTCTTGAACTATGTAGCCCAGACTGGCCTTGAACTCCCAGCAATCCTGCCTCAGCCTCCCAAGTGCTGGGATACAGGTATGCATCTCTACATCCCACCAATACATTTTTTTTAAGAGCAGAATATGTCTACTGAGAGAAAGCAAGCCTCTGTCCGCAAGACACGGAAAGGGTCGTGAGTTGGTTCCAGAGACTGTCCCTTCTAGGGACTTTCACACAGGGAAAACCCCAAAGTGAGGCAGGTGCATGGTGGGCGACAATGGGAACTTGAAAGGTAGATGGGCATGAGGTGGGACAGGACCATGGTTAACCAATAAAATTATAACTGCTCAGGTAAAATTGACCAAATTGGGACAAATGGGGGAGCCAGTCACGTAGCAAGCAGGCATGCACAAAGATCAGGGACTCTTCTTGTAGGAGGCTGGGACGGTGACCCCCCCAGCTTCCCCAGGGCAACATAGAACCAGTTGAGTATCAATTCCTGATGCCCATCCCTGGGAAGCATGTGGGTACACTGAATCCATCCTTTGTCTTCAGGTCTGTCCCCCCCATAGTTGCTGGCTGAGGCAGGAAGATCTCTGAGACCAGCCTGTGTAACTAAGCAACTTAGCAAGAATATTCTTTTCAGTTTTTCCCTTGCTAAGACAAGGCCACAGCCACAATTTAAAGGAGAGGTTTAATTTGGCTCAGTTTCAGGGCATTCAGTCCAGGGTTGGCTGGCTCAAATAGGTACAAGGGATATAACAGCAAAGATGTTCGTTCATAGCAGCAGCAGGGCAATAAGGCCAGAAAGGTAAGGCCAGGGGCCAGATCTAGTGTCAGGCTCACACATCCATGACACACCCAGCTGTGTGATTTACTGATTCCTTCCGGCGGCTCCCTGCTATCAGGCTAACACAGTTAAGCATAACCATCGGGGATGGCGCATAGTGTGAAGGCTCTGAGGTGCTGGGGGAGGTTCTTTTTATTTTTCCTCTCAAGGCTGGGTCTCACTATGCATCTCAGGCTGGCCTTGAACTCACTTTGTAGCCCAGGCTGGTCTTGAACTTGCAAAGATCCTCCTGCCTCAGCTTTCAAGAGGTTCTTTAGAAAGTGATGTGTACTGAAAACTGACCCAGGCTATTTGAAGTAACATGTCCCAGAAAACCAATTGTTTTTTCAACAAATGCAGCTAATGGCTTATATGGGGAAGAAATGCGAACCATCTGTTACTTCTCCACCTTAGCCTTTTGCAGTCTTCAACTACTCAGTTATTCCCGATGTAAAGATCTCAGTCAGAACCATACAGATGCAGAATTTATCATCTAGTCACTTGTTCTTATACAGGTGATTACTAGGCTTAACTCTTTTGAGTTCATTTTTCCATTGTTTTCATAGTTGCTATATAGCTCAACACCCCTGTCAAGAAATTCTAACTTTTGCGTACTTCCTAGGGTACTTACCAGGTTTAAAAAAAAAAACAGCATTTACGCTACCATGCACTTAGGAATTTCACTGGCTTCCATTTTGATTCTGTGCCATCCGAAAGAACATTTCCACAGTGGGAAGGCTTTTTGTTTTTGAATTCTGCCTCAGCTTTCCAAGTGCTGGAATTACAGGTGTGCATCACCATACATACTGAGCCACAAAGGCCTTGTATTTGTGTTCAGTGAACTAGCCACAAGCCAAGTGTGCCTATTGAGCACTGAATGTGGCTGGCCTAACTGAGGAACTGCATTTTTAACTTGAATATTTATACACGGTAAATGGCAACTACAGGATAGCACATCGGCAGTTTGTCACAGTACTAGGGATTGAACCCAAGGCCTCGTGAATGCTAGGCAAGTGCTCTACCACTGAGCACTTGGCTAGCATTACCAGCCCCTTGCATGTATGGATTGATTGGGGTTTCTCTATTGTTTATTGGTAGACTGGTTGAGACACGTCTTGTGTAGTTCAGATTGGCCTTGAACTCACTGCCATATAGCCCAGGTTGACCTCAAACTCACTGCGAACCTCCTGTCTCAGCCTTCCAGGAGATGGAATTACAGAGGTGAACCTCCTGTCTCAGCCGTCCAAGAGCTAGAATTACAGACGTGGGGCACCACACCTGCACCTGACCTGACCTTAATTTTTGATACCAGTTCACAAAGTTTCCTAGGGTGGCCTGCCTTGAATTTGTACTCTTCCTGTCTGGACTTTGAGTAGTTGTGATTAGGTATGTTACCTCAGGACCTGACAATTGTCAGTTGTCCTCCAGTTGTGGTCTTTACCTCACCTAGTTTGTCACACACAGGCTTGATTTATCCTTTCTTGTTTTTTTTAACCTGATCAACTCTTCCAGGCTGCTCAACAATTGATTATGAATCCATCCAACATTATACCATAGTCCCCTTTATCCAGTCTTGAGTTACCCAATCAACTCCAGCCTGAAATTATGAAATGGAAAACTACACAATTTCTGTGTTTTAAATTGGCAATCACTCTGAGTAGTGTGAAGTCACATGCCATCTTGCCTGTCAGGTGACACCTTGGCCCTGCACATCCAGTCTTTCAGCCCGGTCTGCAGTAACCTCCCCTCATTTTACTTAATATTGCCCCCAACATACAACTGTAGTGATGCTGGCACTTTGATTACAGTATGATCATTTAGTTTTTCATTCTTGTTCTTAGTCTGACTCTACCTTATGTATAAAATAAGAAAAAAAGACACATTTAGGGTTCAGCACTAGAGGATTTCAGGCATCCACCAGGGGCATCTAACCAGGGGCAAGTAACCCCAGTTGATGGGAGGGGCACTACTTACATGACATTAACTGGCTTATCCTCCTTAGTGACTAACCTCTAAAACCTGATTGTGAAGTTTGAAGCAAAATTCTTGTCCTCTTTACAAATATAAAATTCCACTCCTGGGAACAAAATTTAAAGAATTTCAGAGCAGGATGCATCTTAATTTACTTTCATACAATTTTGTCATTGATTTTTTAATTTTTGTAGTACTAGGATTGAACGCAGACCCCTTCCACTGAGATATACCACAGCCCTTGCTATTTTGAGGCAGAGTGTCACTAAGTTGCCCAGTTTCGGCTCAAATTTGTGATCCTCTAGCCTCAGCCTCTCAAGTTTTGGGATTATAGGGGTGTCAGTCACTATGGCCAGGTTGCCTTTTCCTTAAAAACTACGTATGAGGGCCGGGGATTTAGCTCAGTGGCTTAAGCGCCTGCCTGGCAAGCACAAGGTCATGAGTTCGATCCCCGGTACCAAAAAAAAAAAAAACTGCATATGAAAAAGAAAAATTACATTAAGTATGCAATTGAGTCAAGAAACAAAGATTTAGGTTATGGTTACTACTGCATTTATTTTCCTACAGCCTGTCTTCCCACAGCTTGGAAACTTTTGCCTTAAGCACAAAGTTTAGAACTGGATCACTTGGCCCTTCCTCTTCTTGTCTCCTCCCAGTTCAAAATGCTTGCATCTCTTAATGGCCAGCATCCTCTTCGATCTGCAGTTAGGCTCCACACACTCCAGCCTCAGCACAATCTTCTTCGTCGTTTTAGCCTTCTTCCGGAAAATAGGCTTCGTCTGCCCGCCGTAGCCACTCTGCTTCCGATCGTAGCGCCTCTTTCCTTGGGCATAAAGGGAATCCTTGCCCTTCTTGTACTGGGTCACTTTGTGGGGCTGATGCTTGCCACACTTCTTACAGAAAGTCCTTCGGGTTTTAGGTACGTTGACCATCTTGGTAGAGCTGTCTACACGATGAAAAAGGCAGTAAGATATTTTAAAGTAGAAAACATGAAACATTATGAAAAGTTAAAGTGCTTTACAATTGTAAGAAAACACCATGACATAAATCAGTCGTGTAATCTACCCATGTTTTTTTGAGACAGGGTCTTGCTGTGTAGAGCAGGCCGGTCTTGGAATTCACTAGGTAATTCATCAGGTTTGCCTCAAATTCACAGCAATCCTCCTGCTTCAGCCTCCGGCAGACACAGGCGCGCACCCCCCCCCCCCCGTTTCTGGAACGCTTACGTTCCTGGAAAGGTCTGAGGGAACGCTTTCTATAGCGTGAGGCCTGGGTTCGACTCTCAGCACTGCACGCTCACATACGGG
Organism: Dolichotis patagonum; assembly: GCA_004027295.1. Taxonomy (NCBI): domain Eukaryota; kingdom Metazoa; phylum Chordata; class Mammalia; order Rodentia; family Caviidae; genus Dolichotis; species Dolichotis patagonum. The sequence continues at coordinate 18,187 of PVJX010016448.1, read as the reverse complement.
GAGCACTAGGAGTCGCCAGAACAATCGGTTCTCTGTATAAAGCGGCTTTCCGTAACGCTTTAACTTGTGACTGCCCAGGAAACATAAAATGTAATGCTGCTCTCACTCTCCTCCGTGGAAAGGGTAAAGCCGAGTTTTCTGACGACTCCGTCCCCCTCCCCCACTTCCTCCATTTTCTAGCTCTCGGGCATGGCTGGCGCAGTCCGAGGAGCAGCTTCTGCCACGACCCGCCCGCTCCTTCTCCAGAACCCCATCGACCTGGTTTCACTTCTCCCCTCTGCGGCACGCTGGCCCGGCAGCGGCTCTCAGGGCTGACGTGTCCTTAGCCGGCCGGCCGCCCTCGCGGCCCGGGCCGCCATGCGTGCGAGCTGCTCTCGGGATGGAAGAGCCAGGCTCAAACGTCACTAAACCACAGCTGCATGTCTCCCCCGCCACTTTCGTACAAAAGCCCACTCCACTCCCAGGTTCTGAGCACTGGGGTCTCCTGTCCGAACCGCCTCGGTCTCTTTCGCCACTTACCGAGAGATCCGGGACCCTCACTCCTCACCTCTCGCAGCTCGCGCCTCGCAGGAAAGGAACAGACGGGGCGGAAGTAGGAACTGAACTTGAGCGACAGGGCTGTGAGCCAATAGGAAGCCGGCCGCTGCGGCCGGCCGCCGGAGGACGCGTCTGTGAAGCGCCAACCCGCGGCCTCGGAGGCGGGCCTGAGGGTGTGGGCCGGGGTGCCGCGGCGCTCCGCGGGCCAGTCGCGGGTTGTCAGAGCGGTATCCGCTGGAGCCGTGTAAGGCTGCGCCGCTCGGTCTTACTGGTCCCCATCCCGACTCAGGATGAGAACGCCGGGGACCCAGGGCCCTTGGAGGCGCAGGTAACGAAGCTGGGGTGTGGTGGGTCCGCGTCTAGGCTTCTTCCAGGACCCGTGGTGCTGAATGAAGAGCACTGAGGTGACGCTGAACCGCGGCTGCTAGCGGCTGCAGCTGCCGAAGGAGGATATGCGGAAACCGGGCGATTCGGGGCAGCTGAAAGCCTTCGGGCCCCGGGACCCGCGGGACCCGAGATGAGGTAACGAAGACAGCCGCGGGGACCAGTTCCTACCGTCGCAGGCCCAGGCAGTGGCCGCCGCCCGCCCCTTCCGTACAGAGGCCGCCAGCTGCTTTCCGCGCCCGCCCGCGCTCCCGGCTCTGGAGACCATGAGGTTCCGCATCTACAAGCGAAAGGTGCTGATCCTGACGCTCGTGGTGGCTGCCTGCGGTTTCGTCCTCTGGAGCAGCAATGGGCGACAGAGGAAGAACGAGGCCTTGGCCCCGCCGCTGCTGGACACCGAGCCCGCTCGGGGTGCAGGCGGCCGGGGCGGGGACCACCCCGCCGTGTCGGTGGGCATCCGCAGGGGCTCTAACGAGTCGGCGGCTCCGCTGGTCCCCGCCGCCCCTCAGGCCGAGGCAGACAACCTGACGCTGCGGTACCGGTCCCTGGTGTACCAGCGGAACTTTGATCAGACGTTGAGGAATGTTGAGAAGGCTGGCACCTGGGCCCCCCGGGAGCTGGTGCTGGTGGTCCAGGTGCACAACCGGCCCGAATACCTCCGACTGCTGCTGGACTCACTTCGAAAAGCCCAGGGCATTGACGACGTCCTTGTCATCTTTAGCCACGACTTCTGGTCTACAGAGATCAACCAGCTGATCGCTGGAGTGGATTTCTGTCCGGTTCTGCAGGTGTTCTTTCCTTTCAGCATTCAGTTGTACCCGAATGAATTTCCAGGCAGTGACCCCAGAGATTGCCCCAGAGACCTGCAGAAGAATGCAGCTTTGAAATTGGGGTGCATTAATGCTGAGTATCCCGACTCCTTTGGTCATTATAGAGAGGCCAAATTCTCCCAAATCAAACATCATTGGTGGTGGAAGCTGCATTTTGTATGGGAAAGGGTCAAAGTTCTTCGAGATTATACTGGCCTTATAGTTTTCCTAGAAGAAGATCACTATGTAGCCCCAGACTTTTACCACGTCATCAAAAAGATGTGGAAATTGAGACAGCAAGAGTGTCCAGAGTGTGACGTTCTCTCACTGGGGACCTATACTGCCAGTCGTAGTTTCCATGGCATTGCTGACAAGGTAGATGTAAAAACTTGGAAATCCACAGAGCACAATATGGGTTTAGCCTTGACCCGGGAGGCGTATCAGCAGCTGATTAAGTGCACAGACACTTTCTGTACTTACGATGATTATAACTGGGACTGGACTCTTCAGTATTTGACTGTATCTTGTCTTCCAAAATACTGGAAAGTGCTGGTTCCTCAAGCTCCTAGGATCTTTCATGCTGGAGACTGCGGTATGCATCACAAGAAAACATGTAGGCCATCTACCCAGAGTGTCCCGATCGAGTCGTTCTTAAATAGTAACAAGCAGTACATGTTTCCAGAAACTCTGCTGATCAGTGAGAAGTTTACTATGGTAGCCATTACCCCACCTAGGAAAAATGGAGGGTGGGGAGACATTAGGGACCATGAACTCTGTAAAAGTTATAGAAGACTGCAGTGAAAAAAAATCTCAAAAGTGACAGTCTTCTATTTTTGATATTTGTCTCAACAGAATATACAATTGAATAATAAAAGGGTTTAGGAACTGGTTTCTGCTTTAATACAAAAATCTTTTTCTTGCAAAAGGTGTCCAAATATATAGTAATTTTTTCAGTTATGTCTGGTTAAGATTTAAAAGAGGTTTTCATTTTGGGAGTTGGGTTTTGAAGTTCAGACTGTCTGCTAAAGGTCATGATTACTGGCATTTCATAGGAGAGATAAGGGAAGTTTTATTTAAGTTGCATCTGTTAATCTTTTTATCTAAAACTTTGTACACTTTTCCACTTTCAAAATGTATTTTAAGTACAGCAGAAATTTAAAACTCATAGCAGTAAAAAGTATTACAATGGAATTAGAGTATTAATGAAACAAGTCCAATTTCACTGACATGGTTATTAGCAAGGAATTGCTTCAGTGGTTTAAGAACTCAACCGTTAAGTCTGTTAAACACCCTCAGAGCAGTCATTTTCAGTATTATGGATTCTTGAACTGTTGTGTTAAGATTTGCCTGTGCTTTGGAAACTTCATAGAACACTTTCTTTTGGAATGTATTTGATAAGAAATTTTAAAACATTGTTTTCACCTCAATATAGAAATACAGTGTTTTTTTTTCTTTTAGTGCTACCAAAATAAAATACTCATTTTTGCAGAAAAAGGTTCCTAATCATTTTGCAGAGTAAGTTTTATTTACATCAAAATTCAAGACATTAAAGGTTTTGAACGTTAGTTTTCCATCTTCACATTTATTTACTGATATATGCGTTATATGAGTTTAAAATAAAACCCTATTCATGAGTGCATTGCCTATGGCTTTCAAATTAGCCAGGCATAGATAAGGAACAATAAAAAGCTGCTGTGTAAGGGAAATACAGCCCAAACTGTTTCTGAAGACCAGAAATGATACAAAGTTCAGTGGTGCCAGAGTGCAACATGTTCTAGTGCCAGCTTTAACTGAAGTCATACTTTTAAGAACAGATACAAGGATGGGGGCGGTACACACCTGTAATCCGAGCTATTAGTAGGCAGAGGCAGGAGGATCCCAAGTTTGAGGCCTCCCTGGATTATATAGTGAGACCCTGTCTCAAAAATGAAACAGCCAGATGTGGTGGTGCACACATGTAATCCCATGTATTACTCAGGAGGTTGCAGCAGAAAGATTGCCCTGAGTTTGAGGCCAGCCTGGACGACATAGTTCAAGGCCAACCTAAACTACATGAGACCATCTCAAAAAAAGCCAAAATAAAATACAGTAGACATAAGTTCTGGGGGTTTAGCTAAGTGGTAGAGCATTTGCCTCATGTTCCTGGATTTAATTTTCAGCATCAAAGTAAAAGAGCAGAGAGTAAAAGGGCAGGGTAGTAAATAAAAACAGGCTTAAAATTTACTTCACATTTGATACAGAAGCCTTTAACTGTATTCAACTAAAAATTGTTCATAATACTTAATTTCTGTGCTGTACTACTATAGGAAATTTTAATCCAAGAAAATTTGACAGGCTCAACACTGATCAATTTAAGATTTACAGGGTGGTTGAAAAATGGATGCATTCATCAAAGGTGAGGCAGACAGTTCCCTTGCTGTGAGGCACCTTCACACTACCCCCACATCCTAGGTTGGTGTGAGTTTCGGCCTGAGGTTATAAATGTAAATCAGGGTGAATCACAGGCTCTACAGCAGCTTTTGGCACCCTGACCTTCTATCTCCAGTTCAAAGAACTGATGCCCAGAAATACTGAACATCAGCTCATGGCCTGGGTCAGTGCTACATCAACATGTATTTTTTTTATACTGTCTAAAAAATTTTGTGTAAAAAATCTGGTTAAGTTTTTTCTCTTTGCCTCATATTTTTATGTTATAAAAGAAACTGATTATGAAACAGTGGTTCTGTCTTGATGTAATAATATGACAATTTGCCTACTGGAGCAAATAGCCTGATTTTTAAAATTCTATTGAGAGTCTTAAATGTGTTCTTTAAAACTAAGATGTTTTGGGGCTGGGGATTTAGCCCAGCAGCATAAGCACCTGCCTTGCAAGCGCAGTCTTGAGTTCCATCCTCACTACCAAAAAAAAAAAAAAAAAAAAATTTTAATGTTTCAGTAGTAACTTCAAAAACTGAATTTTGAAAGTCATTAATCATATACTTCTAATATATACCTTGTGTGACAGACAGAAGAGTAAAACATAATTGATACAAAAATACTAAATTTTATTTGGTATATTTGTAATTGTTTAATCATTAATACAGATTAAAGTTCTTTTGCCTCTAAGAAGCTTTATCTTCAGCATAAACATATCACACTTGAAACAAGTAGTTTTGGGCTGGGGATTTAGCTCAGTGGCTTAAGCACCTGCCTGGCAAGTGTGAGGTTGCGAGTTCGATCCCCGGCACCAAAAAAAAAAAAAAAAAAAAAAAAGAAACAAGTAGTTTTGAAATTCCACTCTTGCACACATATTTATATTTCTACTTCCAATCTTGAAAACTTCTTTGTGTGACAAACACAACTTAGTGAATATTTACTTTGAAACTTTATTAAAATAAACAAAAGAAAAAATCAACATCAGAAGTCAATAAACACAGGTTGTATTAAAACTAAATGTTTTATTCTCCATTAGAAAAAAACCTCTTACCAGAGTAATCACAAAACTAGTATTTATATCATTAAGGAAACGTTGTTTAAATAAAAATAGCTTGTTTTCCTACCAGAATTAAAACTGCAAACTTTATATTTTGTATTTTTTGGAGTATCTTCAGTTTTAATAAACTATTTCAGGTCCCCCAGGTTTTTAAACATTCAAACTGCAAAATTACACTGAATTAATCCAAATCATACAGCAAAGAATTCTGAAAACTGAATGCACAATGAGTCACATGATCTTTAATAATCTGCACACTACCATCTTGCATATTGGTTTCCTTTATGCTGTCAAAATCAGATGTATTGTAAACTACAGTTTTGTTCACAGACGAAGATTGATGACCTCCATCTAGTTTTTTTCCTTCAGTTATGACAGGTTCCTTTAAATTATCTTCCTCATTTGAATAAGTAGCACTTTTTTCTTTTACAAGTTCAAGTTCCATTTTTGCCTCAGGTGGCTGAGTTTTTCCTAGTATCATTTGAGAAGCATCAAGAGGCTCCTGCTGAAAGCCTGCAACTGAACCACAAGTATCTATTTCTGGTGCTTTAACTGCTATAGATGAATCAGAATCAATTGTAGACGTAACATGTCCTGTATTTTCGTTTTCAGTTAGAGGGCATCTTTCATTGATTATTTTTTCCTTTTCTTGAAGCTGATCAGGATTACTACATTCTTGTAACTATCAAAGAAAAAAATGAGATTAATAATTCTTTGAAATACATCTAATTGTACCACTGCAAAATGGTTTTTAAAAAGCTATACTGTAATAACCCTTGCACACTTGCAAATATGCTTCCATGCTTTCTCCTCAGTCATCCTTGAAACACTGCCGTTTCTAACTGCTAACTTGGCTTTCACTATCTGATTAAATCCTTTCCATCACTCATCTCCTTCAGTATAAAATAATCCAAGCTTTTAAACATGGTCTGAGGCTGGGGATTTGTTCAGTGGCATAAGCAACTTCCTAGCAAGCGTGAGGTTGTGAGTTTGATTCCTATTTAAAAAAACAAAACAAAACAAAACAAAAAGCCGTGGTCTGCAAAACCCTTTAACAATCACTTTTACCAGGATTTGGTTGGATTTCTTGAGCTTTCTTGAATTTCTGTGATTCTTCAGAGCCATCTTTCCCCTAGTTCATGTATCAGTGGTACCTGTCACTGTTATTTTTGTGTCCAATACTTATGACTACAAAAATGATCAAACTTAAGGCTTGGGGCTGGGGATATAGCTCAGTGGCACAGCGCCTGCCTGGCAAGCAAGAAGTTGTGTTAAGGTCCCTGGTACTACCCCGTCAAGGCCCCCCCAAAACCTTACAGCAATCCTCCTGCCTCAGCTTCCAAGTGCTGGAATTACAGAGTGCAAATTTAAGTCTTAACTGGAAGGAATGGACACATTCTATGACATGACTGCCATGACTTGAAAGTCAAGAGACTTGTGTCTTCTAACAATGGAATGTTTACGCACAGAAATACGCAGACAAAAGTCTTTTCTCCTACACTCTGCCCAGCCACATATAGTACTTTTTTTTTTTTTTTTTTTAATCATCGGTACCAGGGATCGAACTCACGACTGCCTGCTTGCAAGGCAGGCGCTTATGCCGCTGAGCTAAATCCCCAGCCCTACATTTTGTTTTTAAGTCATGACTTTATGAAATCAAGAATTAGGCTTTAATCTTGCTAGTCACTCCCCCCAAAAGCCCACCAAAATCTTACCTTTGCATGAATTTGAATCTTCTCATCAGTTACTTGAAGAACTTCAATCAATGGTGGTGTTGGGGACACCGTCTGTTTGAATGGAGGGTTCAGGACCTCTTCAAGAAACTCATTAACATTATCTTCACTGACAAATAACCTTTCCTAAAGTAAAAAGGGAGAAAAAATATTCTGCCTTATAAGGCATACCTGACACAGTTGTATCTAAAAGCAATTCACAAAAGCACACACAGTTCTGGGTACCATGTTTTGAAATGATTTTTTTTTGTTTTGGTTTTTATGAGACAAGGTCTCCTTGTGTAATTCATGCTGGCTCACAATGTGGCCCAGGCTCCCTCTCAAGAGACCACTCCTACTTATTCCTCCTGAATGCTGTGATTACAAGCATGCACTACCACACCCAGCTACAACGTTGATCTTAACATTATTTCTGTGTGTTGTCTTGGAGAAAGTAAATTTAATATTGTACAGAACAAATACAAATTGTACAAAGTTATGTATAATTATTATTTTTTTTAAAAAGACATGTTTAAAAAGCCTTGGTTCTTTTTCTACATTTATTAAATCTGAGGTGTTTTCTATTACCAAATAATATTACTTATGAGTAGTATTTTTTTCCTCTTAATACTTCATATTAATAACTTCACTTCTGGAGTTATAAATGTGTACTAGTCAGCTTTTTTTGCTGGGACAAAGTCAGCTTTTGTTGCTGGGACAAAATACCAGACACCCACAACCTAGAGATGTTTACTTATTTTGGGAGGTTGTTTTGTTTTATTTTTGTCTTTTTGAGACAAGGTTTCACTATGCAGTTCAAGCTGGCCTTGAGCTCACTCTGTAGCCCAGGATGGTCATGAAGCTGCAGCAATCCTCTTGCCTCAGCCTCCCATGTGCTGGGATTCCAGGCATGCACCACCAGGCCCGGCTTTGGTTTTATTTTTATTTTTTGTTTTTTTGAGACAGGGTCTCACTATGCAGTGTGGGCTGGCCTTGAACTCTCTTAGGTAGCCCAGGCTGGCCTCAAACTCAGGGCAGTCCTCTTGCCTAAGCTTCCAAAGTGCTGGGATTATAAACTTTCACCACCATGCCTGGCTTCCATTTTTGGTTTTTTGACTCTTCAACTGGGGGCAATCATCTTGCCTCAGCCTCCCTAGTGCAGAAATTACAGGCCTGGGCCGTCATGCCCACTAGATATTTATTTTGGCTGTTCGAGTCCATGGCTGGCTGGAGCCAAGGTAGAAATTGGGCATGAGGGCTAGTGGGAGGTAAGCTGCTCGATTCAAGGCATCCAGGATGCAGAGAGCAGGGGAAGAGCTCAAGAGGAAGGGGCCTGAAACCAGGTACAGTACCTGACACCAGGTCCCAATTGCCCACTTCGTGCAAGTACTCAGGCAGCCCATTCTTCGGAGAACTCATCAATTGGTAACACTGGCAACCCAATCACCTTCACCAGGAGTTTCTTGATCCAGTCAAGCCCTCGAGCTTAACCAGCTCAAAATGTAAAATGTAATGCAGTCTATAAAATATAACTCAATTAGTTAGACATGAGGGCGCACAGCTGTGTGCCTAGCACTCAGGAGGGTGAGGCAGGTGGATTGCCCCAAATTTGAGGCCAGCCTGAGCTAGTGAGGTGAAGACCAGCCTACAACACAAAGACCCTGTTTCTAAAACCAAAAAAAAAAAAGAAGAAGAAAGAATACAATTCAGTTGTAGAATAATTTCTAATGAGCTGGCTAAGAAAGACACAAGAGAATCTGTTCAAATATTGTGTGAACAGTTTTCAGTATTGGGCTATGTAAAAGCCAATTATATTTTATTTAAAAGAAGTATATTCTATATTTAAGAATTGAGGCACTGCTGGGTGTGATGGCACATGCCGGTAATCCCAGCTCTTGGGAATTGGAGGCAGGAGGATCACTGGGAGTTGGAGGTGACCATGAACTAGAGTGAGACCCCCATCTCAAAAAAAAAAAAATTAGAACTCGAGCTGAGGTACTTCAGTGCAGCACTACTATAGGGTTATTTATAAGAATGAGGTAGATTTCATGCCAGGTGTTGGGGTACATGTCTATAATCCCAACACTCTGGCAGCTGAAGCAGGAGGACCTCAGCAAATTCAAGGCCAGGCTAGAATACAGAGCAAGATCTTGTATCAAAACAAAAGAGAGTGAGGTAGATTTCAAGACCCTAACATGGAAAGACCTCCAAATTATTAGAAGATTTAAAAATCAGTCTCATTTGAATCCTAAACACAACGCAATGTTGTTCATATCCTGTCAAGTGGCTATAGGTATGTTGGGGTGTGGGAAGGGTAGCAGTATTAACCATTTTTTTCATAATTAACCACATTTAATATTCTATCATTGTCTTTTACTATAAAATTTACAAATTTTATAATTATAAAATAAATATAGCATATTTGATTCAAAGAGAGGAACAAAATGAAAAGAACCAAGTTTCAAGTTCTCTTGCATTAAACAGTATTTGAACTTGTGAACACTACTAAACAAAAGGGAACTGGGAAACAAAAGTTTTCCATTTAGAATACTGTGTTACAGAAGTGCCCCGTCAAAAGCATTTCTAATGTTCATGCCTCTGAAAAAGATATGCATATTGCCTTGCTGCAAAAAACACACCAAATACTTTTTTTAGTTAAGGAACATATGACAGAAATGGTTCTGATTAAAATAGGGATAATTTGCATAAACTGTTCTCATTCTAATGACTGATTTTACTGAACTTACCGACCCTGAAGCTCAAGAAAATTCTCAGTACATACTTAAGGCTTAAATAAATATCGTTAGCATGTATTTGTACGTAAAATAACATTTCTGGTCTTGAGAGCGCAGAAGTCCCTCTATGTTATTTTCATACAATGCACGTAATAATCACTATTCATCTCCCACTGCCCAGGTTTGGGATTGAACCCAAGCCCTTCATGCTGTGCTACTTTCCCAGTCGTTTTACTTTATTTTGAGACCAGGTTTATTAATTGCCTAGGCAGGGACCACTTTCAACCCTTCTGCCTCAGCCTCCCAGGTATAAAGCATCACATCGTTATGATTTTTTAACATTTACTTTTACTTACAGCCTGGTTCAGTACAATGTAAAGCAACAGATTTCGACATGACGGTCCCATCAACCCTAGCAAACATGAAGATTAATGAAGTAGTTATGATAAATCTATTTCAGGCTTCAAAGATAGTAAAGATAGCTGCCTTAATCCTATTTTGGCTGTTGCTTTGCTGAGATGTTAGCATACTACCAAATCAGATATATTCTTGGGGTTTTTTGTTGTTGTTCATTTTTTTTTGTTTTGTTTTGTTTTTTTGGTACCAGGGATAAAACTCACAACCTCATGCTTATCAGGGAGGTGCTTGTGACACTGAGCTAAATCCTGGACCCTGTTCATCTGTGTTTTGAGACAGGGTGGTTCACTATGTAGTTCAGGTAGGCCTCAAGTGATCCTCCTGCCTCAACCTCCCACGTGCTGGGATTACAGGCATGTGTTATCATGCCCAGCTAAAATATATTCTTGAATATTCTCTTTGTCAATAAACTTTATTTCTCACATTGTAAGTTATTTTCATATCTATTAAGACACAGGAAAACAACCGTCTTTTCCTAAATGTATACACAGTAAACTACACAATGCCCAGTCCCACTTCTACTGTTTGCCCAGTACCGCAGACAATGTAAGTGCTATTCAATAAGAGTTACATGTCAGCACTGTGTTAAATACTCTAACAGGGCCCTAAAGATGATTAAAAGAGACAGCCAAGTGTGGATGCACATGCCTGTACTCTGGGAGGCTAAGGCAGAGAGCTAACAAGTTCAAGCCAAGCGGGAGACTGTCTCAAAATTAAAGAAGGAAAAGGATGTCTGTGGATGTAGCTCAGTGTGAAAGCACTGTAGTTCAGGTCCCAGTGTAAGACAGCAACCACCAGAGGGTAACTTCAACAAAATCACCAACTATAATTAAGCTGCATTATATAGAGGAAATGACATGAATTCAGAATGACACTTGAGTCTGAATTTGTCACATAAGAACTATGTGGCAAAGGTTGAGTTACTTTTCCCCTTCCAAAACAAATTATTACTTTCTCAACTCCAAGTGATTTGTGAGTTGGCCACTTTATGCACTTTTTAAAAGTTTATTGGTGCAATTAGGATACAGAGAGCGTATTTATCATAGGGAATTTGTATCTGTATATATTTGATTCTCGTTTCCTTGATGCATTTGTTAAACTTATTCCTGGGATCACAAATCCCTCTGAGGACATGAGCAGTTATACTTCCTTTTTCTCCAGTGGAAAACATTCAATGTTTTGTATACAACCCCAGAAGTCTATGAAACACTAAGAATCCACTGTGTCTCCTTGTGACTTGGTTAGGATAAACTGAGGGTGACTGTAACAGCAAATTTTAAAACTGAGATGGAATCGTTCAAATATTAAGACATTACAAAGTTGGACGTGGTGGCGCACGCCTATAATGCCTGCATTTGGGAGGCTGAGGCAGGAGGCTCGCTGTAAATTCGAGGCCAGCCTAGGCTACATATGAGTTCAAGGCCAGCCTGAACTACACACTTACACCCTGTCTCAAAAAAAAGAAAAAAAAAAGACTCTAGAAAGAACCATTACCTCCAAAGAACTGCTGTTTAAACCACAGTACCACTCTCGCCAATGTCCACGGCTCTCTGGAGATTTAGCCAACAGTATTACTACATTGTTTGAAGAAACACTAATCTCAGGTTCTTTGGTACTCAACTTATTCTCCGGAGCAAACCGCAAGAGCAAGGAATAAACTAGGTCTTGTGCGAAGAAGCTCAATTTGTACCGGAGAGGGTTCAGATCTCCTTGAAGGCTTTGTGGCTGAACCCCGGGCACTTGAACTAGCAGAGTCAGGGAGTCTTCGTCCTGACTGCACTGTAGGGGAGGACACAAAGGTTCCGGGCTCCCTGCCGCAGGGCCTCCCATGGCTCCGTCCAAGCGCTCACCGCCCGCACCCTCCGGGTCTCCGATGGGATCTCCGCACGCGCCCCCGCTTCCTGCCGGAGATTCCCAACCGGCGCCTTCGGACGAAGCACAAGGGAAGCCTCCACCTGCGTCCCCAGGCGAGCTCCCAGCTCCAGGAGGCGGCTCCTTTTCCAGGCCGGGTGGCGACCGCAACGGCGCGCCCACGTCCCGCTCCACCGACACAGGTACCAGCTCGTCCGGCGCGCCACTAGTCGTGCTCCTTACGTCACTTCCTGGCGCGCCCGCGGGCTCTTCCGGCGCCGAGCTGGGCTCTAGGCGAGCGGCCGAGTGTGTTACAGGGAGCGTAACCACCAGTTGCCGCCGTGCCTTGTTAAACTGCGCCTTGCCACGGCTGTCGTCCACCGGGTAGGGGAGAGGAAGCCGCAGCCGGTAATCAGGTTTCCTCGAGTCGAGGCACAAAAGCTTTCCCGACACCTCCAGCGCTGCCTGCTCCGCTGAGCGCAGTAGCGGCAGCTCGATGGTGACCACCAGCTCGTGCGGTACGGGGCTGGGCGCCGAGTCCCGGGAGCAGCGGTAATCCTGGAGGTCCACGTGGTGGCGCTGCACCACGCTGCAGCGAGGCTTGGTGGGCTCGGGCTGCGGCGCCGTCTCCGGAGGGGAAGGCGCCTGGGGCCGCGGGCCTGCACGGCTCTCCGCAGCCGCGGGGTGCGGGTAAGGGTAGGGGAAGTCGGGGAGAGGGCCCTCCGGAATCTCCTCGGGTCGGCCCGCGCCGCCCCCCGGCAATGGTGTGCGCAGCACGGCGGCCTCCGGCGTCCCCTTGTACTTGATCTTCAGCGTCTTGGCGTTCCTGCGGTCCAGCTGGACGCGGAACCGCTGCTCCACCGCCTCCAGGGCCGTGGCGTCCAGCATCTGACGGAAGCGCGCGTGGCGCCCGGCCAGCGCGAGCGCATCAGGGTGGAAGACAACATCGTAGACGGTGTAGCGGGAGCCGCCGCGTCCAGCGTACTGGCGGCCGGGCGCCAGGCTGTAAGGTAGGGACCAGTGGCTGCCGGGTGCTGGGCCGGGCCTGCTGCTGGGCGCGTCCAACAGAGTGTTGCTGCACACGTTCACGTAGCAGCGGCTAGCCCCATCCAGGCTGGTGCGCAGCACATAGCCGGGCTCAGGGTGCACGAACCGCACCTCCACTCCGCGCTCCCGCTCCAAAGCTGTGATCTCCGCCTCGTAGCGCCTCCGGTTCTCCGGGTCGGTGATCTCCTGCGCGTACTCGGAGAACATGCGCCGAAACTCCGGGTCTTGGAAAGCAGAGGTGAGCCGCTGGACCTCTTCTCTGCTCAGATCCAAATCCTCCAGCGGCGAGGAATCTGCCGCTTTGGCCATGCTGTCCCGCGATTCCTCGCCCTCTTTCCCGCCCCCGCCCAGGCCCCTGTCCCAGGGTGATGACCGGGAGCCTGTGTGGGTAGGGATATCCCGTTCGTGCTGAGAAACCGGCCAGAGTTGGTAACGGCGGCGGTGGGGGGTAGGGGGTGGGGGTTTGAGCCCTGGGCAGCGCGTGACTGTTGCCATAGGAACGCTACCCACACCAGGAGGAGGGGCTGTTGCTGGCAGAAAATGCTAGAAACCGCTTCATGGTTTCTTCAGAAGAGCCATCCTGCTTGCTGCATTTTTTAGATTTCTGTTTAAGTGTTATAATTTACAGCGTTTTGTACATCGTCTCCATTGTTCATAACACTGTGAGATAAACATCCCCACTTCATAGGCAACATGGGGACCAGAGAAGTTGCCAGGGACCTGTCGCCCGTGAATTCATGAGCTGCGATTCAAAACCTAACCCTTTCTGCCTTTTTTCATTTCGCTAAATAAACAGTTTAATCTTAATTTTCGTCTTTTTCATTTTTTAGATGTTCTGCCATACATTTTGCCCAGTTAAAACTCATTTGGGGCTAAAAGTTATGGGCAGGCTAGTCATAAGCAAATACCACCTGCTAATAAATACATAAAACTTCAGCTTCGTTAAAAATAAAAATGTATGTATAAGGTACTCCATAGCACCTATCAAAATGGCAAAGACTTGTTCACATTGTGACCTCATGATGGGAGTAGAATTTGTAATATGCGTATTTTTTAACCCAAATAAACTTAGAATATCTGACCCAGTACTAACAGTATGATTTTATTTTATTTTATTTTATTTTATTTTATTTTATTTTATTTTATTTTATTTTATTTTATTTTTTGGTACCGGGGATTGAACTCACGACCTCACGCTTGCCAGGCAGGCGCAAACAGCATGATTTTAAAAGTTTGTGAAGAGTATTGAGTTCAATAAGGAACTGACAGGGCTGGGGATTTAGCTCAGCGGCATAAGCACCTGCCTTGCAAGTACGCAGTTGTGAATTCCATCCCTGGTACCTAAATAAATAAATAAATAAATAAATAAGGAACTGACAGCAGATTTTGGTATTAGCATGACAGAATTTTACAGTCACTGAAAGTGACTAGAGGAGTGGGTTTTGTGTGTGGTGCTGGGAATGGAACCCAGTGTCTCCCTCCTGTAGCATGTGCTCTATTAATAAGCCAAACCCCAGGCCCCAAAGTATATTTACTGACTGGGGTAGTTATTTATTCATTGGAAAATGGTCAATTCCATGGTATTTTTCTATTCTGAACAACAACTCAATATGATGTGGCATTACTTCAAAGACAAGACCTTTTCAAGGTTTCTCTCCTGTCTCATCATACTTTCATAGTTTGTTCTACAGGTGTCTCCCATTCAATTTCTAGTAGAAATATTCCAAGGCCGGGGTTCCATCTCTTAGCCATCTGTGCTGTCCTCTACAAATATATGCACACCCACAATATCAAACTTGGATTTCAGGATCCAAACTCTGGGTTTCTATATGCAGCTGCCCATTTGAAGTTTCCACTCATGCTTAAGGCTCTGTAGTTTTTTTGTTTGTGTATGTGTGTGTGGGTGTTCTTGAGAACAAGGTCGTACTGAACTCACTGTGGAGCTCAATCGGGCCTCAAACTCCTGGTGATCCTCCTGCCTCAGTCTCTTGAGTGCTGCAGTTACAGGTGTGCACCACCCACACCTGGCCTAGCCTCTTGAGTCTTTTTTTCCCCTCTCAGTCTTGAAATGACCAAAAAGGGAATTCCTGACTCTTCCTTTCCCAGACTGAAGCTATGATCTCCTGACATCTTCAACTGATCACCCCATTTGAAACACATTTTTCTCTTGGTTTACAGAACTCTTAACGTTTGCAAGTTTTCCTTCTCTGTTTCTTGATCTTCTATTTTTTAAATGAGGGAGTCACTCAAGACACCCAGCCCTCTTATCTAATATCTAATATTTTTTTATTTTTTAAAATTTTATTTTAGAACAAAACCAAGCAAAGTAAAACAGAATAAAGCCAATCAAAATGGGATAATGAGTGACACAGGATTTTAAACAATGGTTACCATAGTGCCTCTTGTTGTCTTCAAAGTAGCTGCCCATACCTTCAGACATAGTAAAAATCAAACAAAACAGAAAACAGGATAGAACCAATAAAAACAAAACAATGAATGAAATATAGCATTTCAAAACAAGATAACAGTAAATCCAAAATGGCTAACATCACATATCTTGTTATCTTCCAAATAGCTGTCCAGACCATCAGATACAACAAAATCAAACAAGATAAAACAGAATAAAACCCAACCAAATAAAACAATGAGAATGATACAGGATTTCAAAACAAGAAAATAGGGAATTAAGAGTGGCCACCACCTTCAAAATGAGATATCCCATAGATGGTACATTGCATAGTTATTCTCTGACTAGATGATCAAACTGCTGGCTTTGGGCCTATAAAGTCAGTGAAACACTAAACACTACAAGCATTAAATTGTATTTTACCTCATCTATCATCACAGCCTGTGTTCCTCCGGATCAGCTGGTTGCTTGGGGTTAAGTTGGCTGCTCTTGTCTCGCTGCCCATGCACCTAAAGGGGCTGGCGTCTAGCTCTCCCCCAGTTAGCCCGAACATGGCACCAATTCACAGGAAGCCTTAACTTTTTTTTTTGTGGTACCGGGGTTCAAACTCATGACCTCACACTTGCCAGGCAGGCGCTTACACCGCTGAGCCAAATCCCCAGCCCCAGGTCTTAGCTTCTTGTTGACTTATTGCTCTTCCAATATTTTTTATTTTATCTAAGAACATAGCATGCACAGATACATATATTTGTTGTTGTTCTAGATACCAGAACAGAACAAAATCTTGATCCAAGGATGTGAAGCAACCTGTACTCTCATGTGCTACAACAATATATTGGAACAAGCACTTTGGTAAATTGCAGTTGAGCTGGGTGTAGTGGCACAGCCCTGTAATTCCAGCACTTGGGAGGCTGAGGCAGGAGGATCACTGCAAGTTCAAGGCCAGTCAGGGCTGAGTTCAAATCCAGCCTGAACTGTATAGGGAAACCCTGTCTCAAAAAGAAAAACAAAATTGCAATAGAACATAATACATAATTGAGTAAGAAATTTTGAGTTTAAACAAACAGCATGAGGTACATGCTAAATTGTGTTTGAAACAACATTGTTTATAAAACACAATCTTTATAATCCTCGAACACAGGAAACTACCCCAGTTCTCACTCGTCATCAGATGGACAAATAAATGTGTATGCCCCACATAGTGGACTTGTATGCAGCCAACAGTATGGATGAATTTCACAAGAATAATGTAAAAGAAGCCAACTGCAAAATAATACATGTAGTTTGACTCCATTATGACAAAACTTGATTAAATAAATCACTTTTAGGAGTTGGGCTATACAATTGTCAATCAAATAATAAAAATCTTTAAGGATTTTTAATAAAACTTAAGAGAAAAATATGAGACTAGTGATTGCTGTGAGGTGGGGTTGGAATCTTGTGATGGCAGGGAAACAGGAGCGAGCTTCTGCTGGAGGCTGCACCTTAGTCCTGGTGTTCTGTGGGGTGTACGGTTTGTTTAGCGATTGAGCTGTCCGATGAACAAAGCACTTCCTGTAAGACACTTTCAGACACATGTGGGGTGGGGTTAGTGACTCCACACTTCTATCTCCTAAGCACTGTGCCCTAAGAAGCACTGCTGCCTGCTAGATTTCCCCACCTAATGTCTGACACGCATTTCAGTATCTTCAAAACAGATATAGTCTGTTTTCTCAATCCCTTTATTCCTCAGTCTCAATACAACCGACCGGGTATGGAAGCCTAAACCCCAGATGTGATCATGGATGCCTCTCCACCTCATCCTGCAATCCCATTCAGTTACCAAATCCTACTGGCTCACTCTACCCGCAGGTACATCTTTCCATTTTTGGTCTGAGCCATTACCATCGGGGTTGCAAATACCTGCAATGGCTTCTTGACTGGTCTCATCTTCAGCACTTTCTTTTGGAGCCTCCAGTGTTAGGGACCGAACCTAGAGCCGCACACAAGTTAGGTAAAGGCTCTACCATGGGGTTACACTCCCAGCCCAGCTTTTCCCTTCTTACAGTCTCTTTACCATTGGCGCAATGATACTGAAAAATCACTATCTCACTTCCAGTAGCAGCATAACTGCATTTTCTCTGTACTTGACCCCTGGCCCTCTCTACTCACCATGTAATTATCTCCCCTTGGTTTAGCCTACTTGCAGACCCTCTGGGCAGATTAGATTCCTGTACTGCCCCGGCCTTTGAATCTCTAGAATTTAAAAATGCCACGTTAGTGACTTCATGGCACGCTCCTCCTAACTCCAACACCCCATGTCAAACTGCCCAGTGTTATTTTCACCATACTCGATTTTTTTGTTTTAGGGTAGGACTGTCTGAAGGTAAGCATTGTGAAATGTAGGGCTTTGCTTTTGTGATACACCGCCAGACTCCCCAGGACCTACGATGTGTTAGGTACTCATCTCATGAATGAGTACAGCATAACAGAGAAGGAAGTTCCAGATGTGTACTCTTGCAGCATTGCAGAACAGTGTGTCCAGGAAAATATATCCCACAATTTAACAATGACTTTAATGGTGGAGTTACAGGTCATTAAGACTTTTGTGCGTAATTGTACTTTCTAATGTTTTTACTGTGCATTTGTTCAATAAAGGTGTTTTGGTCTTGGTACTAGGGATTGAACTCAGGACCTTGTGCTTGCCAGGCAGGCTTTGTGCTGCTGAGCTACATCCTTGGCCCTCAATAAAGTCTTTAAATGTCTTGCCATTTAGGGCTTAAAACTTTTACATCTGCTGTTGTTCATCTCTTTTGCAATTTTTTTTTTTTTTTTTT
>PVJX010016447.1:0-40303 GCA_004027295.1 Dolichotis patagonum | reverse complement strand
AGTTAAGTCTTCTTTATATTTCTTGTAGAATTCTGCAGTGAATCCATCTGGGCCTGGACTCTTCTTTGTAGGCAAGGACTTAATTATGTTTTCAATTTCAGTAATAGAAATTGGGTTATTCAGCAGTTTTACATCTTCCTGATCCAGCTTTGGTAGTTCATATGTATCTAGGAATTTGTCTATTTCTTCAGTGTTATCGTACCTATGAGAGTAGAGGTTTTCAAAGTAGGTGTTGATGATCTTCTGTATTTCCACTGAGTCTGTAGAAATTGAACCTTTCTCATTTCTTATTGCGTGAATTTGAGTTTTTTCTTTGCTTTTTTTAATAAGGTTGGCAAGGGGCTTATCAATTTTATTTATTCTTTCAAAGAACCAACTCTTTGATTCATTGATCCTTTGTACTGCTTTCTTAGTCTCTATTGCATTAATTACTGCTCTAATCTTTATAATTTCCTCCCTTCTTTTGGCTTTCTGCTTGGCTTGCTCTTCTTTTTCTAGATGTTTGAGTTGTAGCATCAGGTTGTTTATTTGTGTTCGTTCTGTCTTCCTGATGTGGGAACTCAATGCAATAAATTTTCCTCTGAGGACTGCTTTCATTGCATCCCACAAAATCCGGTAAGTTGTGCCTGTATTTTCATTGACTTGTAAATATTGTTTAATTTCTTCTTTAATTTCCTCTGTGACCCACTGATTGCTCAAGAGTGTATTATTCAGTATCCATGTGTTTGTTGGTTTTTTGCAATTTCTTTTCTCATTAATTTCTAGTTTCACAGTACTATGATCCGATAACATGCATGGGATAATTTCAATTCTTTTGCATTTACTTAAATATGTTCTGTGGGCTAGTATATGGTCTATTTTAAAGAATGTCCTATGTACTGCTGAGAAGAAAGTGTATTCTGATGTTGTTGGATGGAACACTCTTTATACATCTATCAAGTCCATTTATTCACAGGTGTGATTCAGTTCTGCTATGTCTTTGGTGATTTTCTGTCTAGTTGATCTGTCCCTTTGGGTCAATCATGTGTTAAAGTCTCCTGTTATAATTGTATTATTGCTTATTTGATTTTTCATTTCTGTTAGTATTTACTTTATATAGCTGGGTGCCCTGGAATTTGGTGCATATATATTTAAGATTGTTGTCTCTTCCTCTTGAAGTTTTCCCCTAAGTAGTATGTAGTGACCTTCTTTATCTCTTTGGATCATTCTTGGTTTGAAATTCACATTGTCTGCAAACAGGATTGCCACTCCTTCTTTTTTTTTTCTTTGGTTTCCTGTTGCATGAAGTATTGTTTTCCATCCCTTGACTTTCAGTCTATGAGTGTCCTTTTGGGTTATATGGGTTTCCTGTAGACAGCATATGGTTGCATGTTGTTTCTTGATCCATTCTGCCAGTCTGTTTCTTTTGATTGGTGAGTTGAGGCCATTTACTTTAATGGTTGTAACTTTTATATATTGGTTTATTAATGACATATTGTTTTTCTGCTGTTGTGTCTTTAGCTTTTGATTCTGTTTAATTGTCTGCCTTGCTTGGTGGTTTTCTCCCATGTGTATCTAGAATGTTTTTCAGTATTCTTTCTAGGCTTGGTTTGGTGTTCATGAAGTTCTTCAGCTGTTCTTTGTCATGGAAGTATCTTATTTCTCCATCCATTTTGAAGGACAGTTTTGCAGGGTATGTTAGTCTGGGTTGGAAGTAGGTTTCCTTTAGGATCTGAAAGACTTCACTCCATGCTCTTCTTGATTTCATTGTTTGTGTTGAGAAGTCTGCCGTGCTTCTGATAGGTTTTCCTTTATAGGTGATCTCTCTTTTCTCTCGAACAATTTTTAGTATTCTATTCTTATGTTGGATTTCTGGGATGGTGATTATTATGTGTCTGGGTGTAGTTTTATTTTGGTTATGGCTGTTTGGAGTTCTATATGCTTCACTTATCCAGATGTCTGTATCTCTTCTCATGTTTGGAAATTTTCAGCTATTACTTCTGTAAATATCCTTTTGATATCATTTGGGCTGTCCCCGTCTTTTTCATTTATCCCTATTAATCTTATGTTATTTTTCTTTGCATCATCTTGCAGGTGTTGAATTGTTATTTCCTGATTCTTTGTTATTTTTAAAGGATCTTGTCTTTCCTGCTCACTCGCTACAATCTTGTCTTCGAGGTCTGAAATTCTGTGTTCACTTTCATTTAGGCGGTTTTTACAGCTTTCAATAGAATTTTTCATTTCCTGTATATCTCTTTGAATCTGCTTTATGCATTGTGTTTGTTTCTTAGATTGCTCTTTGAGGGATTCTATCTGTTTGCTTTGTTCCTCTAATTTTTTAGCTGTGTTTTCACTAGATGCGTTCACTATTTCTTTCACTGTTTTTATCAATTCTTCTTTTACCTGGGCAAGTACTTCTGGTTTGAATTTCTCCATAGCTTTCCCTATTTCCATATTTATTTCATTTGATATCATTTCAGACATTTCAGGTGTATGGCTTGTTTTTTCTTCTATGTACACGGCTTCTAAGTTTTCTTGGGGAGGGCTAGGGCTTTGAGCCTGCCTTTTGGTCTTGCCTTTTGTCATTTTTCTGTATTTCCTTACTTAGAGCGTTGTTCCAAAGCTTTCTCTGCTTATGTGGCAAATTGCCTGTTACACCCTCAGTTCCTGGAGGGGCAGTGGCTCCCCCACAGGCTCCTGGCTTCTTCACAGGGTCCTAACTCCCCTCTGTGGGCTCCTGGCTCCCTAAGTTGTAAGGCGAATGCTGGGTGTGGCCACCCCTGAACCTGTGGAATCTCAGGCAGGCAGGCCTCCGTGCCTTGTCCCAGGCAGGTCTCCAGGAGGTTCCCTGCGAGTGAAGGGCCTACAGGTCCCAAAGAGTCAGGCCAGAATTTTGGTTTCTGAAAAGTTCCCGGTCCCAAACAGACCTGGCCAAGATGCCAGTCTCCGCAATATTCCCAATCCAAACAGCCTGGGCCACTCTGCGGTTCCGAGAGTTTCAGGTCCCAAAGAGACAGGCCGAGATGCTGCTTTCTGGAAGGCCTCCTGGGGGTGAAAGGCGGGGCTACGGGCCTAAACAGACCCGGCCCAGATGCCGATCTCCAGGCAGTTCCCTGTGTATGAAGGGCGTGCTTACCAGTCCCAAAGAGTCTCACTGAGATGCAGGTCTGTGCAGACTTTCGATCCAAACAGCCCTGGCCACTCTATGGGTCCGAGAGTTTCAAGTCCCAAAGAGACAGCCTGAGATGCTGCTTTCTGGGAGACTGCCTGGGGGTGAAGTGCGGGGCTACGGGCCCAAACAGACCTGGCCCAGATGCCGATCTCCAGGCAGTTCCTTGTGGATGAAGGGCGGGCCTATCAGCCCCCAAGAGTCCCGCCGAGATGCAGGTCTGTGCAGACTTTCGATCCAAATAGCCCAGGCCACTCTATGGGTCTGGGAGTTTCGGGTCCCAAAGAGGCAGTCTGAGATGCTGCTTTCTGGGAGACTTCCTAAGAGTATGCTCTTTGAAACATAAATCTTATTAATAAAGTCTTAGGGAAAATTTAAAATGAATGAGGAGTACCAAACTAATAAATTAAGACTGGAAAAATAGAAAATCACAGCAGATATCTCTAAATTCCAGAGAATTAATGTAAATTATTTTGAAAACATATTCCAATGAATTGGAGAATCTATAAGAAATGTGTAAGTTCTGAGACACATATGACACATGAATATTGAAGAAAGAAGGCAAATTTTTAAACAGATTCATAACATGAGACAAGATTGAAGTGATAACGAAAAACTCCCAATGAAGAAAGGCTGAAGATTTGGTGTATTTAATTTTGAATTTTATCAGATTTGAAGAAAAACAAACATTAAGCTTTTCAAACGTTCTCAAAAAGCAAAAAGAAAAACTACTTCTAAACTATTTCTATGAAGTAATTAACCTGTGTCTATGAAGTGAACAAAGTCTCAGCATAAAAAATCTATACATCAGAGGGACAACAACATGGCAGACTGGTAGATAGCAGGAGAGAGACACTCTCTGAGAGAGACAGCTCAAATGCCAGAATAAAACACCCTGGAGAGACCCAAACAGAGAGAGATGGACTCTCACAACCCACGAAGAAACTAAAGTGCAAAAAACCACTTGAATATGAGGTCCTGGGGCTACTATTAGTGAAGATAAGATCAGGGAGCAAGGCCCCCTCCTCAAGCCGCCTGAATTCCTGCCCGACCTGAACAAGTGATCCGCACAGAAGTGACTGGCTTGACAGGCCGGACTGTGGAGCTGAACAGCTCTGTGGGCAGCTTGCCTGGACAAGCCCTGCACACAACCCACCCAGAGGCACCGTAAATTCCCACCACAGCCGTGCTGAATTCGGAGATCAGGGAGCCCAGCAGTTCTCAGGTACGCAGTGAGTGATGGGAATAAGACGCTCCCACGGGAAAGGGGAAACTGACCGGACAACATGTTGGATTTGGGCAGGACACCCATAACTCAATAAGGAAGTGGATTCAGCTGGTTGCTCCCCTCACAGAGCAGATTGGTGGAATCTGCTTGGTCTAGGCCGCACCCCTGAGATCAGTGCACACTGACACAGAGAAGGCCTGCAAAGATTGACTGGCCCAGAAGGTAGGAGCTAGTGCACACTGCTTGTGGGTGAACTCTAATCTCTGATAACCTACTGAAGAGGGCTAAAGCTCCTAGCTTGCGCCATCTAGAGGAGCCTTAACCAACAAGAAAAGGGTCTGGTAATTACACTGTACACTTGTATGGAAGGAACCAAAAACATGACGAAAGGGAGAAATAAGAAAACACTCCCAGCCCCCAACCCTGAGAACATTGATCCAGGAGAGGTAAATGTAAAAGAGATTGAGGGCAGCAAAAATGCAACATCAAATACAGCATTAGCGGACATAAAGAGATATCTTCAGGAGATCGTAAGCAGGACCAAAACTGAAATATTAATTCAAATTAAACAAGAGATAAGTAGATTAATAGAAGAAGGGCGGGCACCTCTCAAGAAGACACAGACAGAAGAATGGAGGAACACAAATGGAGAAAATAATTTAATGAAGAATTCAGGAAAAACCTAGAATTCATGAAGCAGATTCAAAGAGATTATCAGGAAACTAAAAACTCCATTGAAAGCTGCCAAAACTGCTTGAAGGAAACTAAGGATAAACTATCAAAACTTGAAGACAGGCTTGCAATGTGTAATCCTGAATGGCAAGATCTCTTAAAAATAACAAGGAAACAGTCAGTAACAATACAAAGGCTAGAAGATGACAAGAGGATCTATAACTTAAGAATAAAACATGTGAATGAAGAAGCAGGAGTCAAAACAAAGGAATTGCAAAGGCTATTCACAGAAATTATTAAGGAAAACTTCCCAAGCATAGAAAAAGGAAATTATATGCAGATATATGAAGCATACAGAACTCCAGCCACCTACAACCAAAACAGAGCTACACCTAGGCACATAATAATCAAGAACCCAGAAATTCAATATAAAAACAGAATACTAAAAGACATCAGAGTAAATAAACAGATCACCTATAAAGGAAAACCTATCAAAATCATGGCAGATTTCTCAACACAGACCATGAAGTCAAGAAGAACTTGGAGTGAAATAATTGAAGCCTTGAAGAACAATCTCCAGACCAGATTGATGTATCCTGCAAAACTCTCTCTAGAAATTAATGGAGAAGCAAGATGCTTACATGACAAAGAGGAATGGGTAGAATTTGGACCACCAATACAACCCTATAAAAAATACTAAAGGACATTTTAGAAAGAGAGAAAACGAATATGAGCATTTCAGGAACAGTGGCAGAGAGGCCTCAGTGAACAGGGAATACAGTGGAGTGGAAGAGAAAAAGAGACTACCAATGGCAGAAAAATGGAATAGCAGAACTGAGGCAGAGAAGATTGGCTATAATCTCTAGTATAGAGGGCCTTGAAATACTAACAGAGAGAAACACAGGCAGAGTAGATCAGGAGATAGGGTCCATTGAGAGGCTCTATATAGGGAGGCAGTGGGACCCAAAACAAGCAGTGCACCCCATGGGAGTGAAAGGGGAGGAATTGTCTTAAAAAGGGAGGCAGAGGATATTGTTAATGGGGTAACAAGATTTAAATTTTACATTATTCTCACCACTATTCTTGGATGGACTATGTGCTGCTGTTCCAGTTTGTCTACTTACGCTAGACTTGAGGACATGGTCAGCTATCTCAAAAATAAGAGGCCATATTATGGTAATCATCCCTAATTTTCCTATCAACTTAATCTGAAGCCCTTTATAACTTATATTGTCTTATTATGACTGATCTTATTTGAATCTGGATGTTAGATTGCTACTTTGTATTGACTGATTTTATTTAAATCTGTTGTGATGGGTAGCATCAAGTCTAAGAGTATAGGCAACTACACTGAAGATGACAAGATTCACTAAGATACCCACTCTGGTTTGATTATTACATGCTTTTGAAGTCTTATAATGTCTCAAAACCTTCGTTTTTATTAATTTTGTTATATACTGCTGAGACACCATGGTAACCATTGTAGAACACCTTGTATTGTGGTTTTATGTGACTTTTCTGCCTCATGTTCTTCTAGGAATTGTTTTGTTTTATCTTGCTTTGTTTTGTTTTTCCTGCTAATACAGAAATGATAGATATACATGTAGAGACTCACGCATGTGTAAAGCTTATAAACAGTTTATGAGAACCAACTATATAACACATGTTGAAATGAAAGACTACTTTGAAGAAAAAGAGACACTACAATACCCAGTGCTGATTCCATAATGTCATGACATGAAATCCAGCAAAACTATCACTTTTTGTTCAAAGTGATTTTAGCTTGTTTTGTTTTGTTTTGTTTTGTTTAAGTTCAACACACATGATGGTATGGACAGCTGTTTTGAGGAGAATGAGAAACACTATGACAGCCATTCTTGACTTCCCTAATGTCTGGTCTTGAAGACCAGAAATGCCCTCCTCGTCCTGCTCAGATCAATTCCATACTAGGTTGTTTCATGTGAATTCCCTATATGTGACAATATGGACAACTATTTGGAAGAAAACAAGAGTCGATATGATAGAGAGTGAATATCTCCAATTGTCTAGTTTTGAAATTTTTGTCTCTTACATTGCTTTCTTGTGATTCACTTTGATCTGTTTTGTTGTGTTTAATTTTACCCCTTTGATATAATTGCATGTATATTTGAGTGGGTAAGATGGATGACCATAATGCTGTTTTTGTCAGATCGTGGAGCAGAACTGTTAACAGTCTCACTGTTTGAATGTCTACTTTATGTGTTTTAACTTTGTAATTTGAACAGCTATTTCCAAAGAGTCAGTATGTAATTTGTCAAGTAATAATTTCTTAGTATTTTTGTTGTTGTTTTTTTTTCCTTTTTCCCTTGGTATACTGTATTGTCGCTACTCCTTATTCTATTTTGTTTTGTTTTGTCTTTTTCTCTTTAAATAAAATTATAAAAAAATCTATGCATCAATATCCAGGATGCAAACATTATCAATAATATTCTTGAAAATAAAATTTTCCACCTTAAAAATCATATGACATGGTCAAGCATGTGCCAACAATAGATGTATTAACCATGTAAATCAATAAATTTAATATTCCACATGAATAAAACTTGGAAAAAACTCATGATTTTCTCATTACATGTAGAAAATGACTGAAAATATTTAACATTCCTTTATCAAGAAAAAAGCTATATCAAATATGTTACAAGAATCTTTCCACAAAATGATAAACGTTCTATGTCAAACATTCAAATGCTGTCATATTGTAATGGGAAAAACTGAAAGCATGGTCTCCAAAATTATCGATGAGACAATTTTGTCTGCTCTTGTCACTCCTGTTCATTACACTATTTCAAATTTAAAGCCATGTAGTTGAATAAGAAAAAATAAAAATTATACAGATAAGAAAGTAAGAATTCAAATTCTCTCTATTTGCTGAATATATGATTATATATAAAAGGATCTAAAAATTCCACCAGGACACAGTTAAACATAATAAATTTTGTGAAGTGGTAAGATACACGATGACCATAAAAAAATCAGTAACTGTCTTGTGTAACACAATGAGCCACCAAAAGAGAAATGGAAACAATTACATGCACAATAGATTCAGAAAATAACTAGGAATCAACCTATGAAACAAGGTGTAAGACCTTTTTAATGAAAAGTAAAGAGCACTGAACAAATATAGTGGAAGACATTAGAAAATGAAAAAGACTTTCTTGTTCATATACTACCAGAAATATGTCAAAATTACCACATTACCAAAACTAATCTAAAGATTCCATGTATTGCCTGTTAGAATACAGACCGCAAAACTCACCATTACTCATCAAACTAGAAAATCCAATCCTAGCATTTGTAGAGAAGCACAAAAGTCTCAGAATATTCCCTCAAAACTTAAGGAGAAAAAGCAACACTCAAAGCAACACAATACCAAAATAAACAGTATACTATAAAGCCAAGTAACAAAAACATAGTACTTTCACCAAAAGAGATATGTAGCCAAAAAGATAAGACAGAACACATAAAACAAACTCATTCACCTAAATCCAGTTGATGTCTGACAAAGAAGGCAAAAATAAGTGCTAAAGTAAAGATACACTTTTCAGCAGTTGCTGCAAATAAAACCTATCCACTTGTACAAGACTGAAATGAGAATTTACTGTGTACTAAAATCAGATGAAATGAATAGAAGCTATAACCATAAGACTAGGTACCCCACAGCTGCTGGACTATGGTGTAGGAAATATGCTTGAAGCTACAGGCACAGGAAAAGACTTCCTGAATAGGACCACAGTAGCAAAGGAAGTAAATCAGCAACAAGAATATTAGATGACAACAAGGTAAAAACCTTTTCTACAGTATAGGAAACAATTAACAGAAGACACAACTTACAGAATGGGACAAAATCTTTATCATCTACTCTTCCAAGAGTGGAATAGTATTTAGTATATGAAAAGCATTAAAAAAACTGAACACCAAAAGGAAGAGACTAACCATTAAATGAACAAGTGAATTGAGCAGAAATCCCTCAAAAGAAGAAACATAAAGATGAGCCATAAGGCTTGAGCATAGACACTGGTGCATAAGTGAAGGTTAGAAGATGTTTACAAGAAAGTTGCAGGTACTCAGAAATGCAGGACACAGATGAACACAGATACAGTAAGGTAATCTGCAGGAGTAACCCACCGAATCAAGCCCAGGATCAGGAGAGTGCTGAAAGGGAAACTGGGCTGCTCCAGCACCCAGCATGTCTTACACACCTGCCCCACTATTGGGACTTTTGAGCGGTGAACATATCACCCCTCAAAAGAATCTAAGGCACTTGAAAGAGGGTGCATGTCTGCTGGGATTGGCTCCAGCCTACAAACTCTCTTCATGGCGAAAAGGACTCCAGTGAGGGAAATATTCATGGACTAGGGCCCAAGAGCAACTGACAGCCAGAGAATCACTAAGAGGGGTGATTGAGAAATCATCAGCAGGTCTTTGAGTAAGTAAAAAGCAAGGGCACAGTTCTGCTTAGAGAGCCAGGCCTAAGCATTGAGACAGTCATGGTTCACAGAGTTGCAGGTGCAAGCAGTGTCCTCCACTGATGTGGTCCTGAGGAAAAAAGTAATGTGAGTAGCAGCAAACAGGACATTTCACATCATGGCCACTGTGATTCTGTGTCTGCATAATATCCTTGCCCTGGCCTTTGATCAGCACCTGCATATGAGACCTACATCCAAGCAAAAGCTGCCAAATCCCTAGATTCCACAGCATCACTGAGAGCACAGCCAGGGTATTACTGCTTTGTGGAATGCAGAGGATAAGCTCAGGTGAAGAGCCTGGCAAAAGTGGCACAGCCAGAGTTTGTTCCATGCTGTACTCATCTAGAGCATCACAGAATGAGAAGATAGAAATGGAGGTCAGGATTATCACAGAGGGAAGGGAATGGAGACTGAGAAGGCTGTTAAGAATGCAGTGAAACCTGGGTACTTGGCTACCCACAATACACCTTCCACACCTCAAAATTAACTGAAGTATCTCATCACAGGACAAAAGCACAAGCCTCTACCTATCCATACCTGTGGGAACATAACCAAAATCAAACAGAACACTGACTAAAGAGGGATGGAAACAGGTTCTGTAGTCCATTCAGCTTCTAATTCATGCCACTCACTGCAGGAAAGAAAAGAAATCATAGGAGCACAACCAGGTTAGTTCACTGCAGGAGAAGACAGACCTGTGATGATTGGTAAAGAAAAAAATCCCAGCAGTACCCTGCTTACCACTTACAGAAGCACCAGCTAATTCAGAGTCCGTGACATACTCTGTCCAACAACCATACTTCGTTGCTTGACAGTGAATTCTTCCACACTAAGGCCAAAATTGTGCCGAGTACCATGAAGCCTGAGCACTACAGAGTTTATGGGCTGAATAGCACCTTTGGTGTCCAGAGATGCTGATGGAGACTCAGAAAGGAGCTGCATAACCAGGGTGTGTTGTGCAGTATACTACCTTAGAACTATAATAAAGGAGCAAGTTGTTTTGTTTTCTTTCTTTTATTGTTATTCTACTTCTCATCTTATTTCCTGTGCTTTTACAATTTTACTTTTTGAGAGTTTCCAAAGATGGTGGGCCCGTAGGTAGCAGGAGAGAGATCCTTTCTGAGAGGGACAGCTTAAATGCCAGATTATAACACCCTGGAGGGACCCAAACAGAGAGAGATGGACTCTCTCAACCCAGGAAGAAACTAAAGTTAAAAAAACCACTAAAATATGAGGTCATGGGGCTACCATTAGTGAAGCTAATATAAGCAAGCATGGCGCCTTACTTGAGCTGCCTGAATTTCCGCCCAAGAGCAACCTGTCCGACTGAACTGTGCTAATGCAACTGGCATGAGTGGCCAGAGCATGGAGCTGAACAGCTCTGCATGCAGCTCGCTCAGACACCGCCCTGCACACAACCCACCCAGAGGCACTGTGAATTTGCACCACAGCCACAATGAAGTCAAAGGTCTGGGAGCCCAGCAGTTCTCAGGGACCAGCATCAACAAGCAGTGAGTGATGGGAATAAGACCTTCCCATGGGAAAGGGGAAACCAACTGGAAGACATATTGGATTTTGGCAAGACAGCCTTAACTTCATAAAGAAGTGGCTTCAGTTGGTTTCTCCCCTCACAGAGCAGTTTGGTGGAATCTGCTTGGATTGGGCCATGCCCCTGGCTAGGACCCAGTGGGTTGCTACAAACTAACTCCCTGAGCACAGCTGCACAGTGACTCACTGAAGGCCTGCAAAGGTTAACTGGTTCAGAGGAGAGGAGCCAGCGCACACTGCCTTTGCTTAAACTTCAATCTCTTATAGCAGAAGGTAGAGGGCAGAAGCTTCTAGCCTGCATCCTCTAGAGGAACTTCAACCAACAAAAAAGGGGGCTGGGAATTGCACTATACACTTGTATGGAACGAACCAAAAACATGACAAGAATGAGAAATAAGAAAAAAACCCCATCCCCCAACCCTGAGTACATTGATCCAGGAGGGTAAATACAAAAGAGATTGAGGGAAGCAAACATGCAACATCAAGCACAGTGTTATTGGACATAAAAAGATATCTTCAGGACCTCATAAGTGTGATCAAAACTGAAATATTAATTCAAATTAAAAAAGAGAAAAGTAGATTAATAAAAGAAAGTTTAGGCACCTCTCAAGAAGACACAGACAGAAGAATGGAGTAACACAAAAGGAGAGAAACGTTTAAGGAAGAATACAAAATAATCCTACAACACATGAAGCAGATTCAAAGAGATTATCAGGAAACTAAAGACTCCATAGAAAGCTGGCAAAACTACTAGTAAGAAACCAAGGATAAACTATCAAAAATTGAACACAGGCTGGCAATGTGTGACCATGAAAGGGAAGATCTCTTAAAAATAACAAGGGAGCAGGCAGTAACAATTGGAAGACTAGAGGAAGACAAGAGGATCTATAACTTAAGAATAAAGCATGTGAATGAAGAAGCAGGAATCAAAACAGAGGAATTACAAAGGGTATTCACAGAAATTATGAAGGAAAAATTCCAAAGCATAGAAAAAGGAAATGATATGCAGATGTATGAAGCATACAGAACTCCAGCCACCAACAACCAAAACAGAGCTACACCCAGACCCATAATAATTAAGATCCCAGAAATTCAATATAAGAACAGAATATTAAAAGCCATCAGAGAAAAGAAACAGATAACGTACAAAGGAAAACCCATCCAACAAAACAAAACAAGCTAAAGCCACTTTGAACAAAGAATGATAGTATTGCTGGATTTCACATCCTCACATTATGGAGTCAGCACTGGGTATTGTAGTGTCTCTTTTCTTCAAACTGGTTGTTCATTTGAACATGTGTTATATAGTTGGTTCTCATAAACTGTTTATAAGCTCTACACATGCATGAGTCTCTACATGTATATCTATCCTTTCTGTATTAGAGGGAAAAACAAAACAAAGCAGGACAAAACAAAACAATTCCTAGAAGAAGATGAGGCAGAAAGTCACATAAAGCCACAATAAAAGGTAATCTACAATGGTTACCATGATGTCTCAGCAGTATATAACAACAGTAATAAAAACAAAGCATTGGAGATATTATAAGATTCAAAAGCAGGCAATAATCAAACCAGAGTGGGTATCTTAGGGAATCTTGTCATCCTCTGTGTAGTTGCCTATACACTTATGCTTGATGCTATAAATCATAACAGATTTGAATAAAATCACTCAATACAAGATAGTACTCTACAAATCAGATTCAAATATTATCAGTCATAATAAAATTGCATAGGTTATACAGGGCTTCTGAATAAGCTGATAGGAAATCAAGGATGATTACCATATTATGTCCTCTTATTGTTGGGACAGCTGACCTTGTCCTCAAGTCTAGTGTAAGTAGACAAAATGGAACAGCATGTAATCCATCCAAGCAGAGTGATGAGAATAATGTAGATTTTAAATCTTGTTACGGCATTAAAAATATCCTTTGCCTTCCCTTTTTTAGAAAGTTCCTCCCCTTTCACTCCCATATGGTGCACTCTTATTTTGGGTCCCACTGCCTCTTTATATAGAGCATCTCAATGCACCCTATCTCTTGATCTACTCTGCCTGTGTTTCTCTCTGTTAGTATTTCAAGGCCCTCTATACTAGAGATTATAGCCAATCTTCTCTGCCTCAGTTCTGCTATTCTGTTTTTCTGCCATTGGTAGTCTATTTTTCTCTTCCACTCTACTGTCTTCCCTGTTCACTGAGGCCTCTCTTCCACTGTTCCTGAAATGCTAGTATTCTTTTTCTCTCTTTCTAAAATGTCCTTTAATATTTTTTGTAGGGTTGTATTGGTGGTCCAAATTCTACCCATTCCTCTTTGTCATGTAAGCATCTTGCTTCTCCATTAATTTCTAGAGAGAGTTTTGCAGGATACATCAATCTGGTCTGGAGATTGTTCTTCAAGGCTTCAATTATTTCACTCCAAGTTCTTCTTGACTTCATGGTCTGTGTTGAGAATTCTGCCATGATTTTGATAGGTTTTCCTTTATAGGTGATCTGTTTCTTTACTCTGATGTCTTTTAGTATTCTGTTTTTTATATTGAATTTCTGGGTTCTTGATTATTATGTGTCTAGGTGTAGCTCTGTTTTGGTTGTAGGTGGCTGGAGTTCTTTATGCTTCATATATCTGCATATAATTTCCTTTTTCCATGTTTGGGAATTTTTCCTTAATAATTTCTGTGAATAGCCTTTGCAGTTCTTCTGTTTTGACTCCTGCTTCTTCATTCACATGCTTTATTCTTAAGTTATAGATCCTCTTGTCATCCTAAAGTCTTTCTATGGTTACTGCCTGCTCCCTTGTTATTTTTAATAGATCTTCCCTTTCATGATCACACATTGCAACCCTGTGTTCAGTTTTTGATAGTCTATCTTTGGTTTCTCTCAAGCAGATTTTCCAACTTTCTATGGAGTCTTTAGTTTGTTGGTAAGCTCTTTGAATCTGCTTCATGAATTCTAGATTATTTTATGTTCTTCAAGGAGCATTTCTCTCCATTTATGTTCCTCCATTCTTCTGTCTGTGTCTTCTTGAAAGATGCCCAGCCTTTCTTTTATTAATCTACTTTTCTTTTGTTTAACTTGAATTAATATTTCAGTTTTGATCTCATTTATGAGGTTCCAAAGAGATCTCTTTATGTCCACTAATGCTGTGTTTGATGTTGCCTGTTTGCTATCCTCAATGTCTTTTATATTTACCTCTTCTGGGTCAATAGTCTCAGGGTTGGGACCTGGGGGCTTTTTCTTATTTCTCCCTCTTGCCATGTTTTTGATTCCTTCCATAAAAGTGTATAGTGTAATTCCCAGCCCCTTTTCTTGTTGGTTAGCATTCATCTGGAGAACACAGTTTAGGGGCTTCTGCCCTCTGCCAGCCGCTATCAGAGAGTGAAGTGCAACCAAGGGCAGTATATGCTGGCTCCTCCCTCCGGGCTACTCAACTTTCATGGGCCTTCACTGCATCTGTGTGCACTGCACTCAGGAAACCAATTGATTTGTGATGACCCACAGGGTCTCAGCTCAGTCCAAGCAGATACCACCAATCCGCTCTGTGAGGGGAGCAATCAACTGAAGCCATTTCCTTACAGAGCCAGGACTTTCGTTCTCAAATCCAACGTGTCATCTAGTTAGTTGCCTCTTTCCTACAGGAGGGTCTTATTCCCATCACTCACTGCATGTTGGTGCTGGTCCCGAGAACTGCTGGGCTCCCCGACCTCTGAACTCAGTGCAGCTGCAGCACAAATTCACAGTGACCCTGGGTGGTTCATGTGCAGGGCCAGTTCTGGGCAAGCTGTGCACAGGGTTGTTCAGCTCCACATTCCAGCCCCTCAAGTGAGTCCCTTTGGCATGGGTTCGGTGGCTCAAGTGGATCTCAGGCAGGAATTCAGGCGGCTCAGAGACAGTGCCCTGCTTGCCAATCTTAGTTTCTCTAATGGTAGCCCTAGGACCTTATATTCAAGCAGTTCTTTCCCTTCTGTTTTTTCCTGGGTTGAGAGATCCCATATCCCTCTGTTAGGGTCTCTCCAAGGTGTTCTCTTCTGGCATTTGAGCTGTCTCTCTCAGAGAGGATCCATATCCTGCTACCTCTAGGTACACCATCTTTAATACATGCTCTTAAAACATATTCATATGCCGTACATCTAGGCAACTCTGAGAAGTCTTGCTTGCTTATAAGTACATAAGGCTTTGAAAGGACATGATTATTCAAGCAAAAAGAAAGATTATATATAAGTATGTTGGCAAGTAGGTAAATAGATATTGAAAAAATAGAATGCTACTACTGTCTGGAGTAAATCCTCAATTCTAACGTCTATAAAGAAAGCACAGTCCCTACCCCTGTTCAGCTACCATTAGCAGAGAGCACAGTGAGGCCCTTGAGCAGTGTCTAGAGTGCAGCCAGGCTGCCCCTATTCCTTAATCTCCTGAGCACTCTGCTGCACATGGTGCTGGTGCTGGTCGTGGGGACAAAGTCTCCTGAAATTACCTGGCTAGGGAAGAGCTGTGTGTTCTAAGACCCTGAGGACAGAGAAGTGAAGGATTTCATTCCCCAATCTGAAGCATTGAATTCTGCATGAGATAACTCCTTGTCATGAAGATAAAATGATCTGATTCATTTTTAGATGATGATGATTTGACACTCAAAAGAAACCAAAACTCACAAAATTTCTGCATACTTTGAGATGAATTCAAGTCACGTCTATTCATCAAAGAAACTTAATCTTAATAGATAAAAAGTAACTATGTAATTTAAATGTTAAGCCATGAATAAAAATAAGATGGCATATATAAACAAGGGAGTAATAATCGTAAAGAAGAATGATTTTGAAACATTTGAAGGAAAACTGATGAATTTTGAGATTGTTGTAGCCAGGGGTAATACACAGAACAATTAGAATCAGGACATGGAGTTTATATTATTGTTTTATGGTGGTCACCCAGAATTAACATAAGAAAATGCAGGAAATCTATCCACAACACCGAAGATATGGAATATTTGACTGAGTGCCTGAGTCCCACAATGTCACACATGAGTCCAGATGAAGACCTGGAGCTCAGGACAGTGCCTCACATGAATCTAACTGGATTTCTAGAGCCCACAAGAAGGACTCGCATCAGTCTCTTTTACAGATCCATGGTGGGAATGCCCAAAGGTCAGCAGTGGAAGCTAGAAAGTCTACGACAGCAGGGTAAAGGAGCCGTGATGGTAGGTGGAGGGTTCTGCACTGGAGCCAAGGAGTCACACTCACGACAAAGACTAGAGCTGTCTTGAAAAGAACCACAGCCATCCTCAGCCACTTGGCAGCTCCAAGCTCCTCCTCTGACAAGCACAGTCGAGTACATGTCGGAAAACCAGTCTGACGAGTTCATCCTGGAGACCAAGTGCCACCTGTCTTCTCCTCTGGTGCCAGGAAGCAATGCTCAATGTAGGATCAAAGCTCCCCCAGGAAAACCAAGGGCTCAAACAGCAACACATAGGAGACCCCAAAACACCCAAATGCATCAATGAATCTCAACACATTAACACCTCAAAGCATTTCCTTCTCCTCCACATCTCCATTTGTGCTGGCAACTTTCCTCAGGTGAAATATTGATGTTCAGCAGCATGGTGATTCAATTCTGCTGTTCTTAAGTTGACCACTGGTTTTTATTCCATAACAGGGTCATAATGCAAAGTAAAATAATTCAGTTGTAAAAATCTAAATATCACATGGGGTATTTAATGTAAAAATACCAAATATAAGTAATTTTTTTTGTACCAGGGATTAAACTTATGACCATGCACTTGCAAGGCAGGCACTTATGTCGCTGAGCTAAATGCTCAGCCCCTAAATATAAGCAATTTAGAGAGAAAAATAAAAGCCCATGTTTTTAAGTAGTGTTGCAAAATCTTTGTGGGTAGAAGGGGCATCTGGGAAACACAAGGTGAGGGGAAGGTTGTAGAAAAGGTGAAGTAAAAATCATCAAGATTCCATATGTGCATTTATCAAACCTCCAAGGTAAATATACTCACTATGTATAAATGAATTAATAATGCAAAAGAAGCACAAGGTGTCCCATTAGTAGGGGTTTGTTAGAAGGAGAAAATGGGAAGCTAGTGTCCTTCATGCTCAGTATTTTTTTGTGAAGAAAAAATGTTTTGGAACATAGATAGGGGTGATGGTTAAATGTACTAAATGTGACCAAACTATACACTTTTAAATGACCAACTTTATGTTAAATGTTAATTTTACATTAATTGAAAACATAAAAGGGCTACAAAAGGAAATTAAGGTGGAAAAATGGCATGAACACAAATTTCTCTAAAATCTTCACTGATGAGCAAAGTGCTGAGTGCCATTCCTGGATTACATATGGGCTACTGCAATGCTTCACAAGGGCATAGCTGCACTTCAGATTAGGCTACTCTTGTCTTTACAGCACAGGGATCGACTAACTGTATTTTTTGCAAGTTTAGTCCACTAAGTAGGATGGAAACTACTCTGGTGATTTGAGACTATGTACTCTGGAAATGACTCCTAAACTCAGAGAGAGGATGGTGAGAACAGGCCAGGTCTACTCAGTGTTTGAAATGAGGCAAGTGGTTTTCCTGGCTTATGGGAAATCAAGGTCTATTTTAACTTTTCAGGACTGAGATTGGAATCCAAGACATTTATACAGATCTATCTCCCCAGCACTATATTTTAGTTGCAGACAGGTTTTCATTATGTTTGCAAGTATACAAGCATGGGCTTAAGCTACAAATTGATGGCCCTCTTGCCTCAGGTTCCCAGATTGCTTAAATCACATAAATCACCACTTTGCCTATGTCTAACCATTGTATTTAAAAATTAGTAAAACATTAAAATAAGAGAACATAAGTAGGAAATACATTGTAGGAATTTGTCAGGAATATTGTACCTCAGGATTCAGTGTGCACAATGCCAACTGTCTCAAAGTATATTTCCAACATTGGAGCATAATATATTACACACAGGGAAACTTACAAATATAACAAATATATATTTATGATTTTGTAATACATTGAAAAATGTTTATGAATAAACAATGACAATGGTACTAAATGCAGAAATTAACATAATAACCATGGTGTAATCCTGTTAATGGGTTGTCTTTCTCTTCATATCTCATCCTGCCTTGCACTTAACCTTGTCAGGTTGTGACATCATGTGATAGCTCTCTGATGAAGGCAACTGAGATCCATGATGGATCCAAGTGACAGTACATTTATTTATGCTACTGAGCATGGAGCATGATTTAGACTTTCTCAAATTTCATTTGTGAATTTCATTTTAATGTCATACAATGCTGCTGAAAAAGTCACTGTGGAACATGTGCCTAAAGTGAGACATGATAATTTAGAAGTGTAATGCCACAAAGTCTACAAGAGGCAAAAGCATTGTATTACCATCCCTGCATGAAATTTTTTCTAGATAAATCTAATGCTAAATCCTGGGCATGGTGGTACATGCCAGGAATCCCAGGTCTCAGAAGGCTAAGTCAGGAGGATTGCTGCAAATACAAGATCAGCCTGGACTACAAAGTGAGCCCAAGGCCAGCCTGGACTACAAAGTGAGCCCAAGACAATCCTGGAATACAAAGTAAGCCCAAAGCCAGCCTGGAATACAAAGTGAGCCTAAGGCCAGCCTGAACTTCATAGCAAGAAGATTTCAGATGAAGAAATTCTAATGCTGCAATTCTCATGCCTTGAGTTCATGCATTTGTGATTATCACCTGCATTATTGCACACTGGTGACTGCTTCTGGTGTCATGATATGATATCATTTCCACCATTCACTATTTTTATTCTGGGAATCATATTCCATGCATTTTCCTTTGAACTCTAGAAACTTGTGTGAAATCCTGATTCACTTGCACATTCAGGATTCCACTATTTATAAATGACTGACTTAATATAAGAGGGATGGTGCTTACATTTTTATAAAAGTACATAACGTGTAATTGGCAGTAGGAACATATATGTTTCAAAAATGGAGAGGAGCCAGAAATAGAGGAAAAACATAAATAAAGCATACTAAGGAAACAATAAAGAACTCAGACCTATTATACACACTGATGCTTTTCAAAGATGAACACTTTCATCATGTACTAGAAACAGGCACTAATGCAATTATACATATTTAAATTTTGCTTTTTCTTTTGTGATTATCTTATCATAAGCATACATGCATAGATTCATGTCATAAAACCTGGTGAAGGAAACTTTTGAATGTGTTTGTTCAGATTCTTCTAGAAAAAATAATTGAGACAGATCCAAATGGAAAACAATGTTTGTTAGAAAAATATGTGTCATCTATGAAGATGATATTGATGGATC
This sequence comes from Dolichotis patagonum, assembly GCA_004027295.1. Taxonomy (NCBI): domain Eukaryota; kingdom Metazoa; phylum Chordata; class Mammalia; order Rodentia; family Caviidae; genus Dolichotis; species Dolichotis patagonum. Next base: position 20,887 of record PVJX010016447.1, on the reverse strand, counting down.
AAAAATGTGGGGAAAATTCTTCAGAATCCTTGAATTGTCTTTAAAAAGTGTGATTTTTTTTAAATAGTAAGATTACAGACAAATAGTTCAGCTTGTTATGTGTGATACTGAAACACAAAATGAATATTCTTTGGGATATCTCCATGTGTAGGTGTGATTTCTGCATGATCTATGAATATATCTTGACATCAATTTTTATGGTATTTCTACAGGTCTCAACTATATGAGTAATTTGCAAAGTATTTTCAAAATAGTCACTTCCATGTGTACAATTTTTCTTCATAGTGCTGACTTTCACGTATTTGACAATATCCACATATATGAGTGCTTTCTCACATTGCATACATATATTTTGGCCACATTGAGACCTCATTATTAAGGTTAGCATCTCAGTCAAGTCTCTACATTTCCTTACATTAATTTTGCTGCTCTTCAATTCTCAAATAATTGTCTTCATCATATCTGTGATGAAATACAAGTAAAGATATCAATCACAATGAAAAAGGTTCCACAATGAAAATTGATATTAATGGTGACAAGTTTGGTTTGATGCCTGCTAAGTAATTCTGATGGTTAACTGACTCACTGTCCCTCAGAACATTTTTCTATGTGCTATTCATTCTAAAAAGGATGGTATTCATTTGGTAATTTTGAATTGGTATATGATTACAATAAATAATATTGTTTTAGGAGATTGGTACAAGTGACTATCAAACATTGATTCTTTTTTTAGCTCTTCACGTCTTTATTCGCCCTCTTGACTATTTAGCCTGATCTACTTTCCCATCAAAAGAAAGTAAGAATGTCTGGTCTTGTATTATCTCTCTTTAAGTTTACTCCTCAAATATGCTTTTAATCTCCCTTTTGAGAGAAAACCTGTGATATTTCCATTTCTCAGTCTGATTTATTTTACTTAACATACAATTCGTTTTGTTTCTTGAGAAATGATATCATGGCTCCTTGTACAGCATTTTTTTGGTGTAGAGAATTAAACACAGGTGTTAGGCTGAATTATATTTGCTCATCTATTATTTGTGTTTTTGAGAGAGATTCTTATTAAACATGAATTTGCTCAAGCTAAAATTCAAGTTTTCACCATCTTGATTCATCCTACACGACTGCTGGGATTGCAAGAATGCACCACCATTATGTACTAAATGCACATTTTCTTTACCTCAGCATCCAGTGATGAGCATTTGAGATCTTCCCAGGGCTTAGCTACTGTGGGTTGATTCTTTTATTAGATATTGTAAAGGCACTTTCATGTGCAGCATTCAACAACACATTTCATGGATCAATAGCTTATATGAATTTAATGTATTTGACAATATACTGAGAGAATCATTGCATACAATGACACAGTACAACACACTCAACAGTGAACAGGTAGAGGCAGGAGGACTGCTTTGAGTTTCAGGCCACTTGGGCTACACAGTAACTGAACTACAGTATAAAATCTGGCTCAAAAAAACCCACACAAGTATATACCTATGAATGTACACATGGAAAAATATGAAATATCTAAGTTTACTTTCTGACCTCTGAATATTGATTACTATGTGTCCATTTTATGTATCTATCAATAATGTATGAGGAATTCTAAACATGAACAATTCAACATTCTATTGGATATTTTCAAAGTACTCCTTATGACAGTAGCATTCATTTGCAATTTGAATACTGGTTCTATGTGACAAAAATTTTAGATCATGAAGTCTCAGTATTCACACATATGCATAAATGGTTATTTTGAAGATGATTTTCTATCAAAATTCACCATTTGTTCATTTCATACATATCAGAATACAAAATTTAAATTTACTCTCATACATTTCCAACATGTTGATCACAAAGGTAATTTTTAAACTTATATATGAGATAGTGTTATTTGTTATATATTATCAGCATTACTTCTGATTCCTACATTCAAAAGCTTTTCTATGAATTCTCAGATAATACAAAGTAAAGTCAATGTGTCTCTTGACATTTCTCCAAGGTTAAATAAAGTGTGAAAAGATCTCATTTCTTCAAGTTCCTGTTTTATAATATTTATGCTCAAACAATGACACTTAAAAGGAATGTTCTCTGTTTCTTATGTGTCTTAATCACCTTAGATTTCTTCAACAATCTTTGTCCTCTTCTTTAATTTTCTGCTTATGTGATATTCTTCCTGTATTACAGACAAAGAAATTTCTAAAAACTCTCTAAAACATTACATTAAAACATCACTGATTCCAGTTATACTCATGGTATAATATAATAAGGCCTGAGATATACAAGCAAATCTTTTAAATATCAAATATATTAACCCATATCACTGAGCAATAATTATTGCTGTGTGTATAAATAATTAAAACATATCACCTTTAACTATAACGATAATGTTCGTATATGTTTCCTGCATCACACTGCTGTGGAGTTTCTTTTGGGATGGAGTCCTCCAATCCCATAATGTTGGGGAGAAGTTCACAGCTACATCCTCAAAGGGCACTGTTTCCTAAATAATGACAAGTGTCCTGAAGTTCAGAAACACACAACTTGACATATCTCAGCTCTTGTTACAAATAGTTGAAGTTAATTCTTTCAAATATTAACTGCATATCATGCTCATCAAAACTCAACTACACTCAAGCATAGTCACTCAGCAACACTGATGCTAGACTATAAATCAGTGCCAAAGCAATCACAGAACTGTGGCATGGCTTGACCTGGGGGGACACCTATGCTGTAGTTTTTCACTGACTTTAAAGCAGAGCTCAGACAGGGAGCCTGAAAACCACCATTCAGAAAACAACTGGATTTTTGTAACACTGAGTTCATCTTTCAGTCTAGACAGCATTTATAGTCTTGAAACTGGTTTCATAAATAAATATTTAGTTGAATATGAAAGAAGGTTTATGAATTATTAAAATTTAATGAAAATAAAGATTTCTTTGACTGTTGTATAAATGAGGAAATTAGGGAAAGTGAGGCTATAAACCTATAGCTCAGGAATACTAAATAATCTCCTTGTACTTGAATAATAATACATTCTACTCGGGTGCAAAAGAAGATAATGGCGGAAATAATAGATATGAAATGCTTGAAGAACAATGAAAACTGAGGTACTGCAAGGTAACTGATCACTCAATACCAAAGGAAGAGTTCCATCCAGTGGGTTAGAATATGCCTGTTCTCCCAGCACTTGAGAGGCTGAAGTATGAGGCTTCCCAGGGATTTCAGGATTGCCATGCATACAGTGTCCAGCCTGGGATATGCAATAAGGACTGTTCAGACTACAAAGTGAGGCCATTCATCAAACTCCCTCCTGAAATGAGCATTAAAATTAATTCACAGTCATTTACTAATCACACCTTAGTACCAGGGATACATCTCAATGGTACAAGCACCTGGCTGACATGTGCAAGGCCCTGAGTTCAATTTCAAATACCACAAAAATACACTAAGCAGATCTTTGATTTGTTCAACAATTATAGGAAAAGTTGAGGAAAAAAGCCTACAAATATTCAATACTTGTGAGCAAGGAAACATTTTGCATAATAAACATGAAAAACATTCAAAGTTCAATATTCATATCAGTGGAAGAATGGATCTCAGTAAAGTAAGACAACCTTCAATGCATCCACATGGAAATAGAATATTGTTTCATGATTCAGCTGATATTATGCCTCTCAGGAAGAAAGCACAATGTGTTTCATTTACACTCAGAGATTGACAGGTATGTCCTTCAAATCTGGACTGTACAATCTCCTGGCCTATGTGCCTTGGTGAGCTATTGAAATGGGAAAGTGTAACATGACTGGCTGTGAAATGTATACTAAAAACACTCAGTTAATGAAAAACCTCCCTCGGAAGAAAATCATGCAGCTATGAAAATTAGAAGATAGTGAAATCTAAGAAGATGGGAATTAAACAAGAAAACATTTATTTGAAACACAATACAAAGATTTTACATATAGTTAAAATAAATGATCTTAACTTTTAGAGTTAAGATCAATGAGTGCAAATCTAAAAGTAAAAACTTATTTGACTCAGAAGCAATACTGAACAGAAAAGCAAATCTGTATCATATTTGTGAAAATCACCAAACAATATTAAATTGTGGAAGTACAAAATAGTTAGATTTATTAAATCACCACTCAGCTCCTAAATTCCACATAGTCCTTTACTATGGTGTTTATGAAAATCCACAGACAAAGGGTTTTTTCCAATGTCTAGAAAATACTTTCTGCTATGATTCTGGGAATGCAAGGCATTATTTCCAAGTGAAAATAAAGAGTCAGAAACTGTGACCAAGAGACTAAATGAGAATGTACTTTAGTCTTGATTCATATATCAGCTGTTGTGAACAACAGGAGAAATGACCAAAATGAAAAAACCACAAAAGCTCACAAAATACTTCTCTATTCAATTTCTAATGTAGTTCCTGCAAAACTTAAGGGGAAGACGCTAAAAGAGCAGTCTCCATGAAAAAGCACACATTGTAAACTTTGGAAAATTTTCAAAGGAGAGTTTTCATCAATAATGCAATATTACTTTCTGACCTTAAGGGATTTTATCACCTGGTTATTTTATTCCTGGCCTAAGATGCAATGGTGAAACTTTCTCAATACACCTGGGACACTTTCACTGTTATCATTAAATCTAAACAAAAAACATTTGACAATAAGATTTTCCTTAAGTGATTAAAAAATAAATTGCAATACATGTACTTATGGATCTATATGTATTTATTTGTCTGCAGAAATGAAATGGTGAGATAGTTCCCATATTAGGTAGCAATAAGCAAACTATAGTTGCAAATATCAGTGCAACAAATCCAGAGTTAACAGTCATGAAATACTAAGTTCACCAACAGTACAACAGGTCAGCCAAACACATCAATATCATTCCTTAATACAAATCTCACTACACAGAACAAAAAATTAAAGTTCTAGAAAAATTTTATAGAATTTATAAGATAATGTCTTACAGACAATATCTCTGGATTGGGATTTTAATATACATGATAGTATAAACAAAATTTTTTATGGAAAGTGAGATATTATAGTAGCCATTGATCATTTTATGTTATTTGGATCAGAATGCCCTGTAATTATTTCATTCTTTTGAATGGTTTTGTACTATTTCATTATGTTTGATATTACTGTATTTTAGACTATGCTCAACCATAGCAAAGAAAATGATACTATGATAGCTACTGTCAATTTCTGGTTGTATTGTTGTAAAGTGCTGTGTTGCTTAGGTTGTTCTGTTCTGATCTGCTGTTTTCTGCCCTCTTTTGTTTTATTATTTTTAAAATAAAAAAAGAAATACAGATAAATACAGATATCAGTCATCCAAATATGTATCTGGTGTAAGCATGTGGATTTAAATCATGAGCATTATACCACGTGTAATTCACTTTGACATAATTCCAAAACTGTGAAAACCACATATGAAACAACTATAAGAAGCACAAAACTCACTATAACATTACATTGAAACATCACAGATTCCAGTTGTACTCCTTGTATAACATAATCAGGCCTAAGATATACAAGCAAATATTTAATTATCAATTATATTAAACTATATAACTGAGCAATAATTAATGTTTTTTATGAATACATGAAATATATCATCCTTACATATAACACTAATATTCATGTATGTTTCCCACATCACACCTCTGTAGAGCTTCTTGGGATAGAGTCATCAAATCACACTTGCTGGGGTAAATTTCACAGCTACATCCTGAAAAGTTACTGTCTCCTAATTAAGGACAAGTGTCCTGAAGGTTAGAAACACAACTAATATGTCTCAGTTCCCCTCATAAAATGTCTAACTGAAGGTCATACTTTCAAGTATTTACTGCATGTGATGGTCATCAAAACTCAAGTACTTTCAAATATAGTCACTCAGTAACTAGACTGTAGCACACTGCTGAAGCAACCACAGAACTGTACCATGGCTTGCCCAGCAGGGCCACCTGTACTGTGCTTTTCCATAGTCTTTAAACAGAGCTCAGAGAGGGAGCCTGCAAACCACCATTCACAAAACTCCATCACAATGAGATTATTTTTCTTTCTAGACAGCATTTAGAAGGTTGAAACTGGTTATATAAATATTTAGTTGAATATGAAAAGAGGTTTATGAATAACTAAAATTTCAACAAAAAAGTTTATTGGACCATTCTATAGACAAGGAACTTGGGGAAAGGGTAGCTATAAATCTATAGCTCAGGGATACCAAATTATCTCCTTGTACTTGAATACTAGAAATTCTACTAGGGTGTAAAGGATGATAATGGGGGAAAGAATATATATAAAATGCTTGAAATGCAATGAAAACCAAGGCACAGCAAAGTAACATGTTGCTAAATACAGAACGGAGAATTCAGTCCAGTGGAGTAGTACATGCCTTTGCACTTGAGAGGCGGATGTATGAGGATTACCAGGAATTTCGGGATTACCATGTATAGAGGATGCAGCCTGGACTATGCAATAAGGACAGTTCAAAGTGAGGCCACTTTCACAGTACAAAGTGAGGCATTCTTCAGACTCCCTCTCCAGATGAAATTTAAAATTAATTTACAGCCATTTACAAATCACATCTTTGTTCCAGGGATATATCCTGGTATTACAACCACCTGACTGACATGTGTATGGTTGTGAGTTCAGTTTCCAAAACCACAAAGAAACAAACTGAACACACCTGTTAGTTCAACAATCAAAGCAGAATGTTATTTTAAAAAGCCTAAAAACATTCAATGTTTTTCAGCAAGGAAAATTTCTGAATAAAAAACATGAAAACATTTAAAATTCATCATTCATATTAATGGAGAATGACAAATGGATCTCACACTCATAGGGAATGACAAATGGATCTCAAGAAAGGAAAACAATCTTCAGTGCACCCACACATAAGGAAAATATTGTTTCACGATTCGGCTTATGCTATGCCTCTTGGGAAGAAAGTGCAATGTGTTTCATTTACATCAGAGAGAGACAGGTATATCTTTAGAAATCTGAACTATACAGTCTCCTTGTCTATGTGTATTGGTGAACTATTGAAATGGGAAACAGTAACATGAATGGCTGTGCAATTTATTCTAAAAAACACTCAGTTAATGAAAATCTTGCTGAAAAGAAAGTTAAACAGCAAAGAAATTTAGAAGAAATTGAAATCTATGAAGATGGGAACTAAACAAGCAAACATTTAATGAGCACAATGCAAAGATTTTACATACAGAGTTAAGATCAATGAGCACAGATCTAAAAATAAATGAAAACAATTTTTTCTTGGGTACCAGGGTTCGAACTCATGACCTCACACTTGCCAGGCAGGCGCTTATGCCACTGAGCTAAATCCACAGCCCAGAAAATCATATTTGAATCAGGATAAATACTGAATAGGAAAGAAAATCTAAATCATAACTGTGAAAATCACCAAACAATATTAAAGTGTGGAAAAACAAAATAATTACATTTATTAAATCAACACTCAGCTCCTAAATTTGGCAAACTCCTTTACTATGGAGTTTATGAAAATCCACAGACAAATGACTTGTTTCTAATGTCTAGAAAATACTTTTTTGCTATGAATCCTGAGAATACTAATGATTCTTTTCAAGTGAAATTAAATGGTTAACAACTATGGCCAAGAGACTAAACAAGAAAATACTTTGACCTTTATTCACATACCAGCCCTTTAGAACAACAGGAGAAATGACTAAATTGAAAAATAGCACAATATACCAAAAAATATTTCTCCGTGAAATTTCTATTGTAGTACCTGCAGATTTAAAGGGAAGAAGCTAAAAGAACAGTCTCCATGAAAAAGCACACATTTTAAACTTTGGAAAATTTCCAAAGGACAGTTGTCATCAATAATGCAATACTACCTTCTGACTAGAAGGGATTTAACAAGTGGTTACCTTCATTCCATGCCAATGACCCGATGGTGAAACTTTCTGAATACAACTGGGACACTTTCATTGTTATCATTAAATCTGAACAAAAATCTTTTGAGAATATGATTTTCTTTAAATTATTAAAACAATAAATTGCAATATAGATATTTATTGATTTATATCAGTTTATTTGTATTCAGACATGAAATGATGAGCCAGTTTCCATATTAGGTAGTGATAACCAAACTACAGTTGCAAATTTCATTGCAACAAATCCACAACTAACAGTCATGAAATGCTGAATTCACAAAAGGAGAACAGGTCATCCTATCATGAGAGCAGGTCATGTTATCAAGAGTACAGTTCAGTTTGAAAGGGACTGAGAGAACAGGTGTCAGTGCTTATTAAAATAGACCTCTAGGTAATGGGCAAATACTCTCTCCACCTGGAGAGCAGTGGTTATTATGTGGACACTGATGAGGATAGAGTAAATAGAAAGTAATGCAAATGACATAACTGTGTACACATTCAACAGTCTACTGAAGCTACATTAGCTTGACTATATTCAGCATGTACAATGAGGTGTCCTATAAAACAGATATCTTTCCTTAATACATATCCCACTACACAGAGCAACCAACTACATAAACAGAAACAGGATTGGAAGAGAAAAATCAACCATTGAAATATATATATTTAATAATTCAAAACAACTCCATCAGTGGTTGGGAGATCAAGAAGACAAAGCAGTCTGCAAAGTCACACATAAAGTCAACATGATAATAATTCAAAGCAATATACCAGATGGGATATATGCAATGTTTAATCACAGAAAGACATATCACTCTGTCCTCACAACAAACCCAGAAGTATTCACACATGTGGCCCAGGTTCAGAGCAGCAATACAGAATGTATCATAGTGAAGTGGAAGTCATGCAAAGCAGGCTCTTACAAAATACTGGGATGAAGTTAGAAATGAAAAGCGGAAATAAACTAAAAACACTCTTAGAATGACAGATGAAATCAGAAATTTTAAATGACACCTTTCAAAACACAGCTTAAACAATTGAGGATTTCTCAATTCATGTCAATGAATATATATTTTGAATTATTTCAGTTACTTAAAATTGATGCCTCAAAACACATTTAAAACAATGAATGTAGGTACTGGTAAAGAACAAAGACTTCAATTTCTGAACATCAGAGAACACAGAGCAGAGGGAAGCTCATCAGTGTGGCTAAGCTGACTACATGTCATCACTGTGCATCATGGTTGTCATGGTTTATGTCGATGGCCCCCAGGCCTCATGTATTTGTATTGTGCATTTGTGATTGGTTCATTTTCTAGTGCTTGGATTGGTGGTGTCAGTGCTACACCCTCCTAGGAGTGGAGCCAGGATGTGATGTCATGGCAGGAAGAAGGTGTGTCTCTCTCTTTTGGTAGTTTCTGCCTTGCTGTTTGCAGCAGCCATGAACTGTGGACCCGCCATGCCACCCTCCCTTGGAGCCAACTGAGTTTGTACTGAAGCCTCCAAAAACTGGAAGAAATAAACCTTTCCTTTCCAACTTTGGGCATCAGGTATTTTGTCTCAGCGATAAGTAAAAAGTAACTAAGATAGAATTTGGTACCGAGAGTGGGGTCATTGCTGTGTGTATACCTGACCATGTCTTTCAAGTGGCTTTGGAAATGGTTTGTGGGCAGTGTTTGGAAAGGTTTGCACATGTCCCCTGGATGCACAGAGCTGGAGCAGTTTAGGCTGTTCTGTAAAGGAGATTCTGGTCACAGCTCAGGAGACCAGAAGACTGATAGAAAGCCTGATAGTAAAGACCAGGCTTGTGAGGTTTCTGCTGGGAAGGAGGACTGGTTGTTGGACTCCCTATGATGTGTGTTATGGCATGGCAGAATGTTTCTCTGCATTTTGCTCCTGCCCAGAGTCTTTGCCTGAGACTGAGATTAAGGGTAATGGACTGATTAATCTGGCAAAGGAAATTTCAAGGCAGTCAAAGGTTAAGGCTGCGGCATGGCTATTGTTGGGGGCTTTTAGCCAGATCTATGTTGCAAATCAAGAGCAAAGAGCCCAGCAGGATAATTTAAAACACTGTGAGTTTGGCCCGAAGGAAAATTCCAGTATAGCTGCGGATTGTAAAGATAGAGCTGAGAATTTGATTGCTGAGAAGATACAGAGAGATAAGAAAGATGGCCACCAGGCATCCCAGGAAGCAGCGGGTCTCCACACTTAGCAAGTCCAAAACTTCAAAAGTGAAAGAATTTTCTCAGATGAGAAAGCTTCAGAGCACCATGCTCCAGAATGACATGGGAGGCAACATGAGGTTCCAGAATGGCAGCGATCACATGAGGTTCCGTAATGGCAGCAGCCACATGAGGTTCCAGAATGGCAGCAACATAGAAAATGTTTTATTCACAATCAGGTAAATAGAGCCCAGCAATCCAGTAACTGGACCCCTATAGCCAAGAGAGGGAAAAGCGTGGCTACTGCTCCAGATGGCAGCAGGACTTGGCGGCATCCACATGGTGTTGATTTTAGGTGAAAAGAAAATGCACATATTCTGAGGGCAAGAAGGTTTCCACCTAGATTTCAAGGGGCCTGGGAGGCCAAGCAGTGTACCACTTAGAGGGCAATATGTAAAGATGTAAGTGTGAAGCCAAAGGTGTGGCGGTGACCCCAAAAGTTTGGAAAAGCCAAGAATGTGGAACATCCAAGGAAAGCTGCAAAAACTAAGCAGAAAAGGTTTAAGAGAAAAGCTGCAGGAGCTGAAATCCCTGGAAGTGCCATGGGCGTGGAATCACCCAAGCCTTTTGGAGCTTGCAAGCAGATTGCTTCAAATGCTGAGCATGAAACTCTAGGACTTAATGTTCGCCCTGCTGGATGTTGGACTTGCCTTGTTTACAATGCTTTATATTCTCCTGTTTGTAACTTTTGGAATGGTAATGTTTATTTTGTGCCTTTACATTTCAGAAATTTTTAACCTTGTTTCACTTGTTTAGGGGGTTACTGTTAAGAGTTTGCCATACATATTGGAGTACCATACTCTTCAATTCTTCCCATTCAAGAGTATGGAACGTCTTTCCATTTTCTAATATCCTCTTCAGTCCCTTTTTTTAATGTAGTATTATTTTTAGTGTATGGGTGTTTTACATTTTTAGTTAGGTTGATGCCTAAGTATTTCATTTTTTTAGATGTTATTGTGAAGGGTGATATTTCCATAATTTCTCTGTCAGTGAGTTTCTTGTTTGTGTACAGGAATGCTATTGATTTTTGAGTGTTGAACTTGTATCCAGCTACACTTCTGAATTTGTTTATTACCTCTAATAGTCTTTCAATGGAGTTCTTTGTGTCTTCTATATAGCATATCATGTCATCTGAAAATAGTGATAATTTAACTTCTTCCTTTCCTATCTTTATTCCTTTTATTTCTTTATCTTGTCTGATTGGCCTGGCTAGTTTTTTTCAATACTATATTGAATAGGAGTGGTGATAGTGGATATCTTTGTCTTGTTACTGATTTTAAAGTGAAAGCTTTGTTTTTGTTCATTTAGTATAATATTGGCTGTTGGTTTGTCATAGATGGCCTTTATAAGGTTGAGGTAGACACCATTTTTTCTGAATTTCTGAAGGGTTTTTATCATGAACATGTGTTGGATCTTATTGAAAGCTTTATCTGCATCTATTGAGATGACCATGTGGTTTTTGTTTTTGGTTTGGTTGATATGGTGTATCACATTTATTGATTTGCATATGTTAAAACATTCCTGCATGCCTGGAATGAACCCCACTTGGTCATGATGTATAATCTTCTTTATGATTTGCTGTACTCTATTTACTAGTATTTTATTGAGAATATTTGCTTTTATGTTCATTAGTGAGATTGGCCTATAGCTCTCCTTTTTGGTTGGGTCTTTCTCTGGTTTTGGTATCAGAGTAATACTTGCCTCCATGATGAATTAGGATTGCATTCTTTTCAATTTCATTGAAGAGTTTAAGGAGTATTTGCATCAAGTCTCTAAATTTCTTATTGAATTCAACTGTGAATCTATCAGGACCTGGGATCTTCTTTGTTGGTAAGTTTTTTATTACATTTACAATTTCAGTAGCTGATATTGGATTATTCAAAATTGCTATATCTTGTTGGTTGAGCTTTGGTAGTTCATATGTTTCTAGAAATCTGTCCATTTCCTCTGTGTTTTCCATTCTATGTGAGAAGAGATTTTCAAAGTAGGTATTCATGATCTTTTGAATTTCCATGGGATCTGTAGTAATTTCCCCCTTTTCAGTCCTTAGTGCATGAATTTGGGCTTTTTCTTTCTTTTTATATATAAGGTTAGCTAGAGGTTTGTCAATTTAATCTCTCAAAAAAACCAGCTTTTTGATTCTTTAATTCTTTGTATTGTGTTTTTAATTTCAATTGCATTGATTTCTTCTCTAATATTTATGATTTCTTCTCTTCTTTGAGCTTTAGATTTAGCTTGCTCTTCTTTTTCTAGAAGCTTGAGATGCAGCATTATATTGTTTATTTGTGCTCGTTATGTTTTCTTGATATGACAATTTATTGCTCTATATTTCCCTCTTAAGACCACTTTCATTGCCTCATACAGATTACAATAGGTTGTTTTTGCATTTTCATTGAATTGTAGGTATTGCTTTTTTTCTTCTTTAATTTCATCTGTAGCCCACTGGTTGTTCAAAAAGTTGTTATTTAATTTCCATGTATTTATGCCAGTTTTGCAATTTCTTTTGATATTAATTTCAAGTTTCAGTGCACTATGGTAACATGGTATGCATGGGATAATTTCAATACCTTTGCATTTACTTTAGAATGTTTTATGGTATAATATATGGTCTATTTTGGAGAATGTCCCATGGGCAGGTGAGAAGAACTTGTATTCTGATGTGGTTGGGTGGGAAACTCTGTAAACATCTACTAAGTCCAATTTCTCACAAGTATGATTCAGTTCCATTATTTCTTCGCTGATTTTTTGTCTAGTTGATTTATGTCTTTGTGACAGTGGGCTGTTAAGGTCACCTGTAATAATTGTGTTCTTGTGTATTTGGTTTTAAATGTCCTTTAGTATCTGTCTTATATAGTTGAGTGCTCCTGTGTTTGGTGCACATATATTTTTAATTGTTAGTTCTTTGTCTTAAATTTTTCCACTTACAAGTTTGTAGTGACCTTCTTTGTCTCTTTGAATCATGTTAGGTTTGAAGTTCACATTGTCTGCAAATAGAATAGTTACCCCTGCTTTTGTCTGAGTTCCTCTTGCATGTAATACTGTTTTCCATCATTTGACTTTTAATCTATGAGTTTCTTTTTGAGTCAGATGCGTTTCTTGTATACAGCATATTGTGGGATTCTATTTCTTGATCCATCTGTCACCCTATTTATTTTGATCTGTGAATTGAGCCCATTTACATTTATGGATATCACCAATATGTACTGGCTTGACTTTGCCATGTCGCATTACTGTTGTTAGTTTCCTGCTTTTCTCTCTTGTTTACTTATTTGTCCATCCTGGTGATTTCTTTCTGTTTTTGTTCTTGAGATTGTGGCATTTTTATCTCTACCTAGGATGTCCTTCAACACTCTTTCTAAGGTTGGTTTGGTGGATATGAATTTCTTTAGTTGTTCTTTGTCATGAATGTATCTTGTTTCTCAATTAAATTTAAAAGACAGTTTCACTGGGTACATCAGTCTGGGTTGAAAGTTGTTTTCTTTAAGGATCAAAATACTTCACTCCAAGCTTGTCTTCACCTGAAGGCTTGTGTTGAGAAGTCTGCTGTGATTCCAACAGTCTTTCCTTGGTAGATGAGTTATGTCTTTTCTCTAATGGCTTGTAGTATTCTGTTTTTATGCTGTATGTCTGTGAGCTTAATTATTATATGTCTGGGTATAGTTTTATGTTGGTTATGACTGTGTGGCATTCTATATACCCCTCTTATTTGTATGTCCAAATTTTCCCCCATGATTGGGAAATTTTCTGCCATTATTTCTGTTAATAGGTTGGCTATATCTTTTGCAATTTCTCCTGCCTCCTCACTAATGCCTATTACTCTAACTTTGTTTCTCCTAGCATCCTCTTGTAGATGTTCAACTGTCATTTCATGCTGCTTTGTTGTTTTTATCAATTCTACACTTTCAAGATCGCTATCTGTAATCCTATCTTCAAGGTCCGAGATTCTATCTTCAGCTTCATTTAAACAGCTTTGCAGGCTTTCAATACAATTTTTGCTTCTTGTATATCTCTTTCAATTTTTTCCATAGATTCTGCTTGTTTTCTTCATTGTTTGCTCAAAATTTCAAACAATTTCTTATGCTCCTGTAGTTTCTTATCTATTTCTTCTCTAGTTATGTTGAGCATCTCATTTACTAAGGTTTTTACTTTTATCTTTACATAAGACATTTGTTTCTAATTTGAGTTCTTCTATAGCCTCATGGATTTGTTTCTTTACTTCATTTGCTATCTTTTCAGAGATTTCTGATGTAGGAATTTTAGGGTCCTCTATTTCATTATCTGCTGCACTTGCCCTTGATGGACTAGATGTTTGGGACTGCATTTTGTCTTTTTGTGTAGGCATTTTCACCTTTTGGGTAAATTTCTGGTTTTTCTATTCCAACAGTCACAAGTTTCTTTAGTGTGTGTTTCAGTGTTCTACTGTGTAGTTGATGTTTGTCAAATTGCTGGGTACCACCATGAAGTGAAGATCTAGTCTCCTGAAGTACTCCTACAGTGTCTGTTGGGTGAGTCCTATATTCTTTCTGGGCTAACTCACCCAGAAGTATTGATGTAGGGCAACTCTTAGTTCCTGCTGTTGTGATATCTTCAGGTTTTGCAGGTCACCCGGTCTCCCTGGCTATAGTGTTTGTGTCTGCTGAGGCACTACTGAGTCACTGGGGGTCTCATAAGTTTTTAAATTTCCTCTAAATTGGGATGGGTCAATATTGGCACACACCTCAACCTGTCTGATGTTCTCTGTGTGCAGAGAGGGGATTACCCACTCTCTTGCCAGGTTAGCCAAGGTCTTACAATTGGAGGGAGTTTCACTTCTGCCCCTATTTACCAACTGCAGGCCTCTATTTTATGGGGAAAGTTCACCACATTGACTGAAGCCTGATGAGTTCTTCTGTTTGAGTGAGGGGATCCTGCACCTCTCATCAAGCCAGCATGGCAGTCCATTGCAGTCCAATTTTCCAGGTGGAAGTGTGGATCTAACAGATGTGGTCATAGGCAGCTCAGGCCTGTGGCAGACTTCCTAGCTGTTCCTTGAGGAGGGACAGGCCCAACAATGGCAGACCCACATACCTCTGGCCCTCCCCCACTGGTCCCTGCACTGTTCCATGAGGGCAAAGGCAGGCCTAGCTATCCTGAGCAGCCCTGGCTCTCAGTGGCCTGTCCTAGCAATGTACCTTGTGGGCAATGGGTGGGCCTAGCTCTCCTGAGCAGCCCCAGATCTCAGCTGCCAGTCCTGGTATGGTGTGTTACATCTTAACACAGGACATTAAATGTAATCTCCATTAAAGAATCCTGTATCCCTTACAAAGCAGAAACTTTGCTGTTGGAGACCACTATGAAGTGGTTCTGAGAAGGATTTAAAATTAACTAATTGGCCTTCTATGTTTATCTGTCAGTCTTTCCTAGGCCTAAGCTCCTTGCCTGATGATGGGAGCTGATTCATAGTGTATTAGTTACATTTTATTCATCGGAGAGACAAAACACCTGATGCACAAAGTTGGGAAAGAAAAGGTTTATTTCTTACATTTTTTGGAGGTTTCAGTCCATACTCAGTTGGCTCCAGGGCAGAGTGGGATGGCGGGTCCACAGTTCATGACAGCTGCAAACAGCAAGGCAGAAAATGGCAAAAGAGAGAGACACAACTTCTTCCTGCCATGACATCACATCCTGGCTCCACCCCTAGGAGGGTATAGCACTGACACCACCAATCCCAGCACTAGGCAATGAACCAGTCACAAATGCACAATGCAAATACATGAGGCCTGGGGACCATCAACATAAACCATGACATTCTACCCACTGGCCCCCAAAGACTCATGTGCATCATTTATACAAGACATTTAGTCCATCTCCAAGAGTTGCCAAAGTCCTAACATTTTCAGCATTCTTGACAAGGGAAAGTCCCAAGTCTCATCCAATATCTATGGCAAACTCTTCAATGTAACCCCCTGTACAAGTGAAACATGGTTAAACATTTCTGAAATGTAAACGCACAAAATAAACATTACCATTCCCAAAGTTACACATGGGGGGGGGAATATAAAGCATTAGAAACAAGGCAAGTCCAACATCCAGCAGGACGAACATTAAATCCTAGAGTTCCAGCTCAGCATTTGAAGCAATCTGCTTGCAAGCTCCAAAACGCTTGAGTCATTACACCCTCATTGCACTTCTAGGGATTTAAGCTCCTGCAGCTTCTCTCTTAAATCCTCTTTGGTTGGTTTTTGCAGCTTTCCTTAGATGGTCCATATTCCTGGGTTTTGCAAAATTCTGGGGTCTCCACTGCACCTTTGGCTTCACACTTACATCTTTCCATATTGCCCTCTCAGGGGCACACCACTTGGCCTCCCAGGCCCTTTGCAATCGAGGTGGAAGCCTTCTTACCCTCAGAATTTGTGCATTTTCCTTGCACCTAAAATCAACACCACGTGGATGCTGCCAAGGTATGCTGTCAGTTGGAGCAGTAGCCAGGCTTTTCTTTCACTTGGCTATAGGGGTCCAGGGCCTGGATTGCTGGGATCTTTTTACATGATTGTGAATAAAAGCTTTTCTATGTTGCTGCCATTCTGGAAATTCATGTGGCCTCCCATGCCATTCTGGAGCATGGTGCTCTGAAGCTTTCTCATCTGAGAAAATTCTTTCACTTTTGCAGTTTTGGGGCTGCAAAGTGTGGAGACCCGCTGCTTCCTGGGATGCCTGGTGGCCATATTTCTTATCTCTCTGTAACTTCTCAGCAATCAAATTCTCAGCTCTATCTTTATGATCCACAGCTTTACTGGAGTTTTCCTTCTGGCCAAACTCACAGTGTTTTTAATTATCCTGCTGGGCTCTTTGCTCTTGGTTTGCAACATAGATCTGGCTAAAAGCCCCCAACAACAGCCATGCCACAGCCTCAACATTTGACTGCCTTGAAATTTCCTTTGCCAGATTAATCAGTCCATTACCCTTAATCTCAGTCTCAGGCAAAGTCTCTGGGCAGGAGCAAAATGCAGACAAACTTTCTGCCAAGCCATAACACACATCATAGGGAGTCCAACAACCAATACAGTCCTCCTTCCCAGCAGAAACCTCACAAGCCTGGTCTTTACTATCAGGCTTTCTTTCAGTCTCCTGAGCTGTGACCAGAATCACGTTTACAGAACAGCCTAAACTGCTCCAGCTCTGTGCATCCAGGGGACATGTGCAAACCTTTCCAAACACTGCCCACAAGCCATTTCCAAAGCCTCTTGAAAGACATGGTCAGGTATAGACACAGCAATGCCCGCACTCTCGGTACCAAATTCTGTCTTAGTTACATTTTACACATTGCTGAGACAAAATACCTGATGCCCAAAGTTGGAAAGGAAAGGTTTATTTCTTCCAGTTTTTGGAGGTTTCAGTCCATACTCAGTTGGCTCCAAGGCTGGGTGGCATGGCGGGGCCGCAGCTCATTGCAGCTGCAAGTAGCAAGGTGGAAACTGGCAAAAGAGAGACACACCTTCTTCCTGCGATGACATCACATCTTGGCTCCACCCCTAGGAGGGTGTAGCACTGACACCACCAATCCAAGAACTAGACTTTGAACCAATCACAAATGCACAATGCAAATAATGAGGCCTGGGGGCCACCAACATAAACTATGACACCTAGTAAGTGAACCTCTATGAATCACTAGTCCTGGCTGAGGCCTGTAGTGGACCATGAGTAAATAAAGCTTTCTTGAATCATTGAGTCACACAAAAAGTCAACAAAGATACTATGACAGTTTAAAGAATGAAATGATCTCATTAAAAAAATACCAGATCCAAAGGGGCACAATAAAATAAATTTAAGAGGGAAATTTATAGGCATGAATGTTCACATGAAAAAAATAGCATTTTACTTTCTACCTATTATTCATAGGTGGAGGAATCTGAGTTGGCTGGATCTAGGACATGTGGCACTGCAATTAAGGCTCTGTGGCATTAAATTAGTCCCCAGATAGGAATTAATATAGTTCTACCTGTGACTGAATGGATTTACTGAAGACCGATGCTCTAGTGAGTGTATACAAAACAACAGGCTTGTATTCTTCATGGAATGAAAGGGAAAGGCAAGCTTCTCCTTGTTGCCTACTTCCTGATGCACCATGAACATTGTTACCTCTGTGATGTCCCTCTGCCATGTCTCTCTGTTTTGGAGACAGCTGACCATGGACTGAAACCTCTACAAACTGTGAATTGAAGTAAATCTTTCCTCCTTTAACTTTCAGTATCAGGCATTTTTTCTGAGCAATAACAAAAATAACCAAGACACAGGCCAAGTCTGAGTAAATAACATTATGATACACCTCAAGATCCTAGAAAACCTTGAAAAATCCAGATGCAAACTAATTTGAGCGAAACAATAAATCTTAATTCAGAACTTACTGAATTTGATACAAATATACAAAGAATCATGAACTAGGGATCTGTTTCTATGAAAAAATAAACAAATTGGTTTTGGTTCCTATTTGTGTAGGTATTAGATAATTGCATCAACAAGTTGAGGAAAAGTCCAAATCAATGCAATGAAAAATGAAAATATGTGAAATCACAATTAACTCTGCCAGAATCCAGAAGATTATCACAAACTATTTTGAAAACATATACTTCAATAAATTGGAGAATCCAGAAGAAATGAATAGATTTCTAAATTCATATGAATAGCTAAAAAAAATAAAAATCCTGAAATAAATACAGTAATAGCCAGGGAAATTGAGGCTATAATTAAAAATCTAATAAATAAAACATACTGAGATTCAAATTATTTACTACTGAATTCTACAACTCCATGGAAGCCCAAATTTTGATAGTCTTCAATATCTTGTTTCTTAATTCTAAAAAAGCAAAACAGAAAACACAGATAAAGAGAATACAGAATTTCAAAAAATAGTAGGACATTAACTTAATTAATATATTTCATATTACTTTCTTAAAGAAGCTGTTCAAGTTACAAGGTTAAGGATGAAAAACTATGAATAAGCAACCAATGAAAGCAGAAACTGTTCTTTGGATGAACTAAAAGAGATTAGTACTTAGTATAACTGAAACCAAAAAAGTATTTAATAGCTCATTTCTAGAAGCATTTAATGTTCTTTTCTTTTTTTTATTTTAAAGAGAATAAAACAAAAGAGGGCAAAGCAAAGCATATCAGAACAGAACAACATAAGCAACACAACACTTTGCAATAAGACAACCAGACATTAACAGTAGCTATCAAAATATGTCTTTCACTGATATAGTTGAGCATAGTTTCAAATACAATAATATCAAACCTAACACAATAGTATAAAACCATTCAAGAGAATGAAAGAATTACAGGACCTTCTGAATGGAATAACTATGATCAATGGCTTCTATAATATCTCATTGTCAATAATATTTGTTTATACTATCACATATATTAAAATCCTAATAAGACACAACATGATAGAACCGATGGTAATAGCAGAGTAGAGGCATGGTTGGACTTCAAAGGAAGATGATATTAAATCAGCAATGGCTGCCTTAATGTTTTATTTTCTTTAAAATATCTTTTCATACCATCATGCATAATAAAGTCAAATAAAACACAATAAAACCATTCCAACTTATGAATGAAAACAATGAAAGTCTTCAAAGCAATGAAATGCAAATTCATGATTACCATAAAATCTTATATACTCTTACCAACTCTCATACTAGGGAAACTATATGGTATTTACACATGTGAGTTTGGTTTATTTTGCTTGTGAATTGGTCTCAACTTGTGTCCATCTGTTTATAAATATCTCAGTGTGATCATTCTTTATAGCTGAGTAGTACTCCATTGAATAAAAATGCCACAACTTTTTTATGCATTCCTCAGTTGATGGGCACTTAGGTTATTTCCAAGATCTGGCTATTACAAATTGTGCTGCTATAAACATGGGTGCACATATATCACTGTGGTATGATGATTTCACTTCTTCTGGGAATATGTCTAGAAGTGGAATATCTGGGTCAAATGGGACTTCCAAACCCAGCTTTTTGAGGAATCTCCAGAATGACCTCCTTGCACCAGTCTACACAACCAACAAAAGTGCAGAGGAGGTTCTTTTTCCCCACAACCTCTCCAGCACTTGTTGTTGGTAGTTTTTTCTATCCTGGCCATTCTTTCTGGGGTGAGATGGAATTTCAATGTGATTTTAATTTGCATTTCTCTCATGAATGATGTTGATGAACATTTTTTCATGTACTTATTTGCCATTCATATTTCTTTATTTGAGAACTGTGTATTCATTTCAGATGCCCATTTTTGGATTGGGTCTTTGAATTTTGAGGGTCTGACTTTTTTAAATTCTTTATAAGTTCTAGACAGAAGTCCTTTGTCTGAGGGACAATCCATTAAGATTTTTTCCTGATTCGTGTGTTTTCTTTTCACTCTGCTGAAACTTTCTTTCAACTTGCAGAAACGCTTTAATAAGATATGGTCCTAGTTATTGATTCTAGAAAGTATTTCCCGTGTGGTTTGATTCTTGTTCATGAATTCTCTACCTACCACTATATCTTCGAGGTTTATACCTACTTTGTCTTCCAACAGATTTAGTGTTTCTGTTTTAATATTTAGATCTTTGATCCATTTAGATTTTAGTTTAGTACATCATGATAGGCATGGGTCTAGTTTTAGTCTTCTGCATATGGATAGCCAATTTTTCCAGCACCATTTGTTAAAGATACTGTCATTCTTCCAGTGAACATGCTTGCCCACTTTATCAAAGATAAGG
>PVJX010016446.1:16098-40409 GCA_004027295.1 Dolichotis patagonum | reverse complement strand
TGCCAGCTTTCTATGGAGTCTTTAGTTTCCTGATAATCCCTTTGAATCTGCTTCATAAATTCTAGGTTTTTTCTGAATTCTTCATTAAATTTTTCTCTCCATTTGTGTTCCTCTATTCTTCTGTCTGTGTCTTCTTGAGAGGTACCCAGCCCTTCTTTTATTAATCTACTTATCTCTTGTTTAATTTGAATTAATATTTTAGTTTTGGTCCCGCTTACGAGGTCTTGAATATATCTCTTTATGTCCGCTAATGCTGTGTTCGATGTTGCATTTTTGCTGCCCTCAGTCTCTTTTGCATTTACCTCTCCTGGATCAAAGTTCTCAGGGTTGGGGGCTGGGAGTTGTTTCTTATTTCTCCCTTTCGTCATGTTTTTGGTTCCTTCCATACAAGTGTACAGTGTAATTCCCAGACCCTTTTCTTGTTGTTTAAGGCTCCTCTAGAGGGCGCAGGCTAGGAGCTTTAGCCCTCTTCAATAGGTTATCAGAGATTAGAGTTCAGGCACGGGCAGTGTGCGCTAGTTCCTCCCTTCTGGGCCAGTCAACCTTTGCAGGCCTTCACTGCATCAGTGTGCACTGATCTCAGGGAAGTACCTGGGTCCCCACCAGGGGCGTGGCCTAGTCCAAACAGATGCCACCAATCTGCTCGGTGAGGGAAGTAACCAGCTAAAGGCACTTCCTTATGGAGTTAGGGCTGTCCTGCCCAAATCCAACATGTCGTCCATTCGGTTTCCCCTTTCCCATGGGAGGGTCTTATTCCCATCACTCACCGTGTCCCCGAGAACTGCTGGACTGCCCGACCTCCGACTTCAGCGCGACTGCGGTGGGAATCCAGGGTGCCTTTGGGTGAGTCATGTGCAGTGCCGGTCCCGGCGAGCTGCACGCCGGGCTGTTCAGCTCCACGCTCCGGCAGTTCAAGCCAGCCGTTTCAGCGTGGATCGCTTGTTCAGGTCGGGCAGGAATTCAGGCGTCTTGAGGCGGGTGCCGTGCTCGCTGATCTTATCTTCACTAATAGTAGCCCCAGGAACTCTTATTTGAGTGGGTTTTTGCGCTTTAGTTTCTTTCTGGGTTGTGAGAGTCTATCTCTCTCTGTTTGGGTCTCTCCAGGGTGTTTTATTCTGGCATTTGAGCTGTCTCTCACAGAGAGGGTCTCTCTCCTGCTACCTACCAGTCGCCATCTTGTCTCCTTCACCGAAAAAATTTTCAACATCATTGGTCTTTTGAGAGATGCAAATTAAACCATCACTGAGATTCCATCTCATTCCAGAAAGAATGGCTATGATCAAGAAATCAACCAATAACAAACCAGTGTGTAAAAGCCCTCAAAACACTAGAACGGAAGTCCTATTCAACCAAGCTATTCCCTTTCTGAATACTTTCCTAGAATAATTAGAAACATCATACCACTGTGATACATGTGCACCCATGTTGATAGTAGCACAATTTGTAATAGCTAAATCTTGGAAACAACCCAAATGCCCATCAACCAAGGAATGAATAAAAAAAGGTGTGGTCTTTATTCACAGCATAATACTGCTCAGCTATAGAGAAGGATAAACGTGAGATTATTGGATGCAACTTGAGACAATACTCATAAGTGAAGTAAGTGAGACTCGCATGTGTAGACATCATATTGTCTCCTTGATGTCAGTATTTGAAGGAGTAAATAAGATCCAAAATGCACAATAGATACTGTAAAACTGAAGAAACTGTTAAAAAGGAAAATGAATGGGAGAAAAGAGAAAGCAAGGATGGGAAAAGGAAAAAACAAAATACAAGATAGTTATACTATTTTCTCTTAGTTCATTGAAAAGAAAGGTTTGTGCTAATATCATTTGGAGAATTTTTTATGCCCATATGATATACTCTGATTAACTATTTTAAAGATAACAATATGCAATGTATTTTAACTATTGCTATTTTTCCAGTATTTTGTTATAAAATTTTGTTTTACTTTTTTTCATAAAATAAAAATAAATGACTGACAACTTTTCTCAAACTATTTTTAGGATTCTGTCCTTCTTTTTGACTTCTTAGAGTTTGACTATGATGTATCATGGATAAGTTATTTCCTGACCATGACTATTTGGTTTTCTGTGTAACTCATTTATATGTACGTTTTAATTCTTTCAGTATATTTGGAAAAGTTTGTGTGCTATGAAGTGCATTTTTTTTTGCCATTGTGCTGTCTTCTGAGTTATCATTAATTCCAGTTAATTTTGAATTAATTTTTTGGGTCATTTAGCAGTGATTGGATCCATTTTCATGATCCTTTGTTGTTTTCAAGGTATTTCTGAGTAATTGGTCACCAGCATCAGTTCTGTCTTACTCTGTCTTCACATCTGTTACTAATATTGCCCATACATTCAATAGAGTTTATAGTCTTTTGAATTTCTGTTTGGTACCTTCTTCACAGACTCATATTGTTTGCTAACCCAGTCATTATATTTTGTATCTTTTAAACAAAAATCACCTAGATTTTAATTAATGTCTTCTTTAAACTACACTACAGTGTTGTAAATGACATAAAGGCAATCCAGATATTGAGATATGGAGAGAACCTACAAAGAACAACAACTATGCTACCCTGGCAATAACAACTAAATCAGTAACAATTATGGTGACAAAGAGAAGCTGAATCTTGACATTTCATAAATACCAATTACCCTTATCCTTAGAAAAGATGTCTCTAATTATAATAACACTAAGACAGTTCAAAATTGAACACAGGAATGGTCTACTAAATGTAATAACAATAGAAAATATTCCTCTAGTAATAGAAAATGGTCAGTAGTACTAGCATAGAGTTAACTATCTAAAATTTAATAAAGCTTAACATTTATACTAGCAAAAAAAAGGGGAGGTGTAGTGGAGAAGAAGAAAAATGTGTAAAATTATGCAGTAGAAGATGGGATGGAAGAAAGAAAAATGAAATAAAGGATCTCATTATGGATTGAAAATAAATTAATAGAATTACATAAAGGTAACAGAATAATAAACAAGAAAGATAAAAAAAGAAAAAATAATATTTAAACAATTAAAAGAGAACTAGGGAAATACCCTACTCCTCTAAAACCCAGTGAAGAAAAAGAGAAAAAATGAGTCAAAAATATTTTCTCTATATTTTTGAATCAATCCAGTTTTGAAGTCCAGCAATTTATGGTTTTCTGTATCTAGCTTTATGGCACATGTTTTGTGATGTGTCCTCCTCTTTCATAGTCACCTCTGTCTATTCACTCTATTGGCAGCCATTCAAGCTAAGGCATGTCCTTGCTCACGCCAGTAGAAAGTGATCAGACCTATGATCAGTGCTGGATTAGACAGTAGGATATTTCAAGCAGGTTGCTGAATTTACTGCCAACATTTTAAGTCCCAGCTGCCTCTGAATGCCATACACGCCAGACCTGGCTTCTCACCATGCGGCGTGGAATTCCATATCCTTCTGGCTGAATAAAATCTTCTCGGAGGATCTATGTCTAACCCACATCCTGTTCATGACTGTCTGTAACCCGGTCACTATGCAAGGATAACACTGAAAATCTTAAGGTTAAGCTTTGTTTTTTTTTGTTTTTTGTTTTTGTTGTTTTTTTTTTTTTAAGGCAGGGTCTCGCCTTGCAGTTCAGGCAGGCCTTAAACTCCCTATGTAGCCCAGGCTAGCCTTCAACTCATGGCAGTTCCCTTGTCTAATCCTCCGGAGTGCTGGGATTACAGGTGTGTGCTACCACGCCTGTAAGTGAAATTATATGGTAGTTATTGTGTAGCTCAGTCTTAAATACTCAACCCCTTCTCAAAATCATGTTTGATTAAACAATCTCTGGCAATATGGAGAGCATTTCACTGGATTTCTTTTCCATCTCAAGTGTGGCATGTGGAAGAAGTCTTTTTCAGAGTGACAGATCCCATGTTGCTTTATAGTTTAAATTAACTGTGGCCTTTCTTAGGATTTAGAGCTACTGGCCTGGTCCCATTTGTCCCTGAAGTGCCAGGCCCTGTAGGCTTGTCTTAGGGCTGTGGAAATAGGTTCCCCTCCCTGAGAGCCAGGGTGTGCTTGCACGCTGCTTTGTTCTTTTCTATGTATCGTTCTCTGTTTCTCTAGCTTCTCTGTAGTTTCTAATTTTCCTGTTCTAATTTCCAGACATTTACTTCTTTTTTCTGTTCACTAAGTTGTTATTTTCTAAGGCATCTGCATTTTGGGTCCTGGAGAGGCTGTGTTTCTTACATTTCAATGTTAAAAAATAAAGCATCATAAAAAATAAAAAGGGCTGAGGATGTACCCTTTGTCCAATCTCCAGCACCATAAAAATTATTGGTCCTAATGTATTTAAAATTACAAATGCATTTTATTTTTGTAAGTTGTAAAATTTAAAGTGTGCCAAAACTGTAGTATACATAGTTGGATACTTGTAGCATATATTTTTATATTATGTATAATATAATTAAAAATCATGAGGAATGAGAATATAGCTCACAATCCTTAAACTAGCACTCAACAAGTGCTGGATTGCATCCTCAGCATTATACACAAATAACAAACTTCAGTAAAGTTTAATATTTTGCTACATTTACTTTATATTTTTTAAAAAGAAAGAGACATTGAAAAGCAGGTTGGAATTTCTCATAATTTAGAGAAAGATAACAGACTTTATCTTGTTTTTTTGTTAATGCTTATTTTGTTGGCTTTCCATATGTAAAAGATGAAGGTATAACAAAATACCACAGGCTGTATAAATAATTGGCAATAGCAATGTATGTGTTGCATTTTTCTGGAGGCTGGGAAATACAGGATCAAGGGCTTTTATCATGTGAGGGACTTCTTGCTGTGTCATGATATGGCAGATATGCACAGTGTTTCACAGTGAGAAATCACCCTTGCATGTGTATTATGCAGTGAGGGGGGGAATATTTGCTGATGCCCCTTTTATAACTAACTTGCTCCCACCATGAGAACCTTAAGTCATTCATGAGAGTAATACTGTTATGTCCTCCTCATCTTTTAAAGTCTTACCTCTTAATACTGCCTCAATTGCATTTAATTTTCAATATGGTTTGGAGCACACATTCAAAACTTAGCATAGTATATTTATATCAAAATAATAATGAAAAATATTTATTATTCATTTAAGTACATGCCAGTCACCATAGTCTTATTTACTACCTCATTTAAACAACCATAAAATAATACCATTCTTTTTTTAAAATTTTAGTTAAAAACAAAACAAGCAAAATAGAAAAAGGGGTAGCAACAATACAAGATTCCGAGGGAAAAAAAAGAAAAGAACAAAAAATACTGAGAAGTCATTACTTGATAACTTACATACTGTCATCTTGGAAATAGTTGTTCAAGTTACAAAGTTAAAACATACAAAGTACACATTCAAGCAATGAGACTGTCAACAGTTCTGCTCCATGATATAACACAAATACAGTAATACGGTCATTCATCTTACACACTTAAACATGCATGCAATTGTATCCTTTAGAGCACTTTCTTTTTCTCTCTTATTTACAGTAGCCATTACATATTTTGGGTTTTATTACTCCTACAGTTCTTATTATTTTTTACACTAGAGACACAATGAGATATTTATAAATACGGTTCTTATTTATTTCACTAATGAGGATACTTTCAAGTTGTCTCCATTTACGTATGAAAGCCTCAAGATCATCCTTCTTCATAGCTGAGTAATACTCCATTGTATAAAAATACCACATCTTTTTCATCCACTCTGCGGTTGATGGGCATCTTGGTTGTTTCCAAGATTTAGCTATTACAAATTGTGCTGCTATGCACATGGGTGCACATATATCACTGTGATATGAACTGTTCAGTGCTTCTGGGAAAATACCCAGGAGGGGACTAGCTGGGTGAATGGAGCTTCTACTCCTAGTCTTCTGAGAATTCTCCATACTTATTTGCACCAGTCTACAGTCCCACCAACAGTGGAGCAATGTTCCTTTTTCCCCACAACCTCGCCAACATTTGTTATCAGTTGATTTCTTGATGGCAGCTATTCTTTCAGGGGTGAGATGAAATCTTAATGTTGTTTTAATTTGCATTTCTCAAATGACCAGTGATGGAGAACATTTCTTCATGTATTTATTTGCCATTTGTATATCTTTATCTGAGAACTGAGTGTTCATCTCAGCTGCCCATTTTTGGAGAGGGTCTTTGAATTTGGGCAGCTTGATGTTTTTCAATTCTTTATATGTTCTTGATATAAGTCCTTTGTCTGAGGGGTTGCAATTCCAGTTGTTGATTCTCTGAAGCATTTCCTGTGCAGTTTGAGTTTTGTTCATGAATTCTCTGCCTACCCCTATGTCTTCAAGACTTCTACCTACCCTATCTTCCAGTAGATTTAGTGTTTCTGTTTTAATGTAAATTTAGGTCTTTGATCCATTTAGACTTTAGTTTTGTGCATGGTGATAAGCATGGATCTAGTTTCAGTCTTCTGCATGTGGAGAGCCAGTTCTTCCAACACCATTTGTTGAAGAGGCTATCCTTCTTCCAGTGAACATGTTTAGCCCCTTTGTCAAATATTAAGTGGCTGAGTGTCTTTGTACTTATATTTGCATCTTCTAATCTGTTCCATTGGTCCTCAGGTCTATTTCTTTGCCAGTACCATGCTGATTTTATCACTGTGGCTTTGTAGTACAGTTTCAAGTCAGGAACTGAGATGCCTCCTGCCTTATCTTTATTACCCAGAATTGCCTTTGCTATTCTAGGTTTCTTCTGTTTCCAAATGAATTTTAGGAATGTTTTCTCTAGATCTGTGAGGTATGTTGATGGTATTTAGATTGGGATTGCATTAAATCTGTATAACAGTTTTGAGAGTATGGCCATTTTCACAATGTTGGTTCTTCCTAGCCAAGAGCAAGGAATATCCTTCCATTTTCTAATAGCCTCTTCAATCTCCTTTTTTAGTGTAGTATAATTTTCAGCATATAGGTCTTTTACAGTCTTAGGTTGATTCCTAAGTATTTCATTTTTTTAGATGTTATTGTGAAGGGTGATATTTCCATAATTTCTTTCTCGGTGAGATCCTTGTTTGTGTACAAGGATGCTATTGACTTTTAAGCATTGACTTTGTATCCAGATACACTACTGAATTTGTTTATTACCTCTAGCAGTCTTTTAATGGAGTTTTTTGTGTCTTCTATATAGAGTATCATGTCATCTGCGAATAGTGATAATTTAACTTCTTCCTTTCCTATCTTTATTCCTTTTATTTCTCTCTCCTGTCTGATTGCCCTGGCTAGTGTTTCTAGAACTATACTGAAAAGGAGTGGTGATAGTGGACATCCTTGTCTTGTTCCTGATTTTAAAGTGAAAGCTTTTAGCTTTTGTCCACTTAGTATAAATAATATTGGCTGTTGGTTTGTCATATATGGCCTTTATAAGGTTGAGGTAGACACCGTGTATCCCGAGTCTGAAGGGTTTTTATCATGAACATGTGTTGGACCTTATTGAAAGCTTTTTCTGAATCTACTGAGATGACCATGTGGTTTGTGTTTTTGGCTCTGTTGATATGGTGTATCACATTTATTGATTTGCGTATGTTAAACCATCCCTGCATTCCTAGAATGAACCCCCCTTGCTCATGATGTATAATCTTCTTGATGATTTGCTGCATTCTATTTGCTAATATTTTATTGAGAATCTTTGCATCAGTGTTCATTAGTGAGATTGGCCTATAGTTCTTCTTTTTGGTTGGGTCTTTCTCTGGTTTTGGTATGAGAATTACGCTTGCCTCCAGAAATGATTTAGGGAGGACTGCTTTCTTTTCAGTTTCATTTAAGAGTTTAAGGAGTATTGGCATCAAATCTTCTCTAAATTTCTTATAGAATTCAGCTGTGAATCCATCAGGACCTGGACTTTTCTTTGTTGGTAAGTTTTTTTTTTTTATTACATTTTCAATTTCAATAGCTGATATTGGGTTATTCAAAATTCCTATGTCTTCTTGATTGAGCTTTGGTAGTTCATATGTTTCTAGAAATCTGTCCATTTCCTCTGTGTTTTCCTCTCTAAGTGAGTAGAGATTCTTAAAGTAGGTGTTCATGATCTTTTGAATTTCCATGGGATCTGTAGTAATTTCCCCCTTTTCAGTCCTTATTGCGTGAATTTGGGTTTTTTTTCTTTCTTTCTCTTGATACAATTACCTAGAGGTTTGTCAATTTTGTTTATTCTCTCAAAAAGCCAGCTTTTTGATTCATTAATTCTTTGTATTTTTTTTTTTTAGTTTCAATTGCATTGATTTCTGCTGTAATCTTTACTATTTCCTCTCTTCTATGAGCTTTGGGTTTAACTTGCTCTTCTTTTTCTAGTAACTTCAGATGGAGCATTAGGTTGTTTATTTGTACTCATTCTATTTTCTTGATATGACTCTTTATTGCTATATATTTCCCTCTTAAGACCACTTTCACTGCATCCCACAGATTGCAATAGGTTGTTTCCACATTTTCATTAAATTGTAGGTATTGCTTTATTTCTTCATTAATTTCATCTCTAGCCCACTGGTTGTTCAAAATGTTGTTGTTTAATTTCCATGCATGCATGCAAGTTTTGCAATTTCTTTTGCCATTAATTTCCAATTTCAGTGCAGTATGGTCAGATAGTATGCATGGGATAATTTCAACACCCTTGCATTTACTTAAGAATGTTTTATGGGATAATATATGGTCTATTTTGGAGAATGTGCCGTGTGCAGCTGAGAAGAATGTGTATTCTGTTATGGTTGGGTGGAACAGTCTGTAAACATCTACTAAGTCCAGTTGCTCACAGGTATGAGTCAGTTCTATTACTTCTTTGCTGACTTTTTGTCTAGTTGATCTATCTCTTTGTGACAATGAGCTCTTAAGCTCCCCTTTAATTGTTCTTGTGTATTTGGTTTTTCATATCCTTTAGTATCTGTGTTATATAGTTGGGTACTCCTGTATTTGGTGCATATATATTTATAATTGTTAGTTCTTCCTCTTGAATTTTTCCACTTACAAGTATGTAGTGACCTTCTTTGTCTCTTTTAATCATTTTAGGCTTGAAGTTCACATTGTCTGCAAATAGAATAGTTACCCCTGCTTTTTCTGGGTTCCTGTTGCATGGAATACTGTTTTCCGTCCTTTGACTTTTAGTCTGTGAGTTTCCTTTTGGGTCAGATGTGTGTCTTGTATACAGCATATTGTGGAATCATATTTCTTGATCCATTCTGCCAACCTATTTCTTTTGATAGTTGAATTGAGGCCATTTATATTTATGGATATTACTGATATATACTGGCTCAAGTTTGTCAAGTTATGTTCCAATAGTTTGCTTTCTGCTTTTCCCCCTTATTTAATTGCTTGTCCTACCTGTTTTTTTCTTTCTGCTGTTCAGGGGGTTGTGGTCATTTTTATCTCTGTCTAGTATGTCTTTCAACACTCTTTCTAGGGTTGGTTTGGTGGACGTAAATTTCTTCAGTTTTTCTTTGTCATGGAAGTATCTTATTTCTCCGTTAAATTTGAATGAAAGTTTTGCTGGGTACATCAGTCTGGGTTAGAAGTTGTTTTCTTTCAGGGCTTGAAATATCTCATTACAATCATGTCTTGACTTGAGGGTTTGTGCTGAAAACTCTGCTGTGATTCTAATGGCCTTTCCTCAATAGGTGACTTGTGTTTTTTCTCTAACAGCTTTTAGTATTGTTTTTATGTTGTATGTCTGAGATCTTAACTATTATGTGTCTGTGTATAGATTTATGTTGGTTGTGACTGTTTGGCTTTCTGTATGCCTCACTTATCTGCATATCAGATTTTTTCCCCATGTTTGGAAAGTTTTCTCCTATTATTTCTGTGAATATTTTACATATGTCATTTGTATTGACTCCAGCATCTTCACTAATGCCTATTAATCTTACATTGTTTCTCTTGACATCATCTTGTAGTTGTTGGATTGTCATTTCATGCTGATTTGTTATTTTTAAAAGTTCCATTCTTGCATGATCACTAATTGCAATCCTGTCCCCAAGATCTGAGATCCTATCCTCAGCTTCATTTAAACGGTTTTGCATGCTTTGGATCGAATTTCTTGTTTCTTGGATGTCTCTTTCAGTTTATTTCATGAATTCTGCTTGTTTTCTACATTGTTCATTCAAGGTTTCAATCAGTTTCCCATGTTCCTGTACTTTTTTCTCTATTTCTTCTTTAGCTGTGCTCAGCAACTACTTTACTAAGGTTGTTACTTCTATCTTTACCTGGGAGAGTACTTCTAATTTGATTTCCTCTATGGCCTCATGGAGTTGTTTTTTAATTTTATTTGCTATATTTTCAGAGATTTCTGGTGTGTTACCTTTGGGGTCCTCTATTTCAGTGTCTCCTGTATTTGCACCTGTTGCACTGGATGTTTGAGGTTGTGTTCTGCCTTTTCTTTTTGCCATTTTCCTCTTTCGAGTTAGTGTTTGATTCTTCAGACCCATTGGTGTGAACTGTTGGTAGTGTGTATCTTGGTGTCCTACTGTAGGGTTGATGTTTGTCCAGTTGCTGGGTCCCACAATGAATAGGTAGGCCAATCACCTGGTTCCCTGTTGCAGGGCCTGTTGGGTGAATAATACCATTCTTATGTTTTAAACTAATGCATAAATTGCATCATTCTTGTATCCTAAAAATTGCTTTTATATGCAGTCTTTTTGAAATTTATCAGTGCTGATATATGAAGCTCTACAGTACATTTGTTTTACTTATAATAGCATTATATGTGGCATTTTTTGGCATAGATATACCAAAATTTACTTATTCATTCCCCTCTTGCTGGCCATTTAGGCTGTTTGTGCAGTTTGTTACAATTGCAAATATAGTTCTTATATATTTTTCTTTTTCTGAAATTTCTTTGGGATAGAATTAGATTACTTAGATTTTTCCAAATTGCCTTGCAAAATTTCTATGCCAATTCATGCTCTTTTTACTTTTTTTCTGCTTTCATACCCTCACTTTATGGTTTTAAACTTTTTTGTTTGCCAATCTAATGGTTTAAAAAATACTGTTTTTTATTTTTACTTGTATTTCCTTATGTCTCATTTCATGCATATATTTTCTTTTTGAATATTTTGTATTTTTTCATCTTTTTTATTTTGCAATTTGTCTTTTTCATATGATAGTACTTATCTATTTATGACTTGTTATTTAACAAATTTTGGATCTTAATCTTTCATTGATTATACATATTACAAATATTCTTTCAAGTTCTGTAGCATTGCTCTTAAACTTTATTACAAATTACTGTGGTATAGAGATTTTAAATTTTATTAATTTTTTTCTTTCATTGATTTTGTATTAAAAATTTTTTCTAGGCCTTAAAAGATGTTGGCACTTATTTTTCTATAAGCTGTTATAATTTGCTATTAATATTTAAATCTTTAAGAACTGTAATTGATTTTTATATTTTGGTATGGCATGTAAATTTATATTTTAGATTTGCTTTAGATTTACTGCATATCTCTGTGCCCTGTATTTCAAAGTCTATCTTTTCATGATAGATTTTTAAACTACTTTATGACCATCTTTTTGAGATACAAAGACATTACATAATGAATGTACAAAACTTGATGAATTTGTAGATAAATATATCTCCTTGAAACCATCACCAAAATCAAAGTGTTACATATATATATATATGTATTCAAAAGTTTCTCTCCTGCATTTATTTATTTATTTATTTACACTTAACACAGGTCTGCTTTCCTAGAAAATTTTAAGGATATAATACATTATTGTTAACAGTACTATACAGTAATCTCCAGAATGTAAGACTTTGATTAACATTTTCATCATCTTAGTCCTTAGTCCTTAGTTTCTGAATCTATGAATTTGAATATTTTAGATAGAAAAAAATGCATTATTTGTCTTGGTGCGTCTGGCTTGTTTCTCTTAGCATTATGTCCTCCAGGTCCATCCAAGTTATTTCTTATCTTTCTCCTGTTTCATCAGTTTTTGTTTTCCTAGTAAATTTTGTTTATCAATTAGCATGAAACGTGCTGTTTCCTCCAATCTGAACCTGAGGTTCTTTCATTTGTCTTGTTATACTTTCTCATTTCTCTGTATTTACTCATAGTTCAATAATTTTCTTGAATAAACACTCAATAATAATTTATTTTCTTCATAACAGTGTAGTTCATTAGTGTAGTATTAAAACTTTATCAGGTTATATGTATTTGTGTAAACTTGACAGGAGTTTTAATTTTAATGTCTTGTGTCTTATATCCTAATACTGGAGAATTTCAGACATATTTCAGCATTAAGGTATATGTTTTGAGTTCCAGTTTTACTTATTCAGAATTTCTCTAAAATTATACCTACATATTTTCTGACATTCTGAGCAGAAATATATCATCTGGCCAAGTAGAAGTTTGTACAGTCGGCTTCTGGTAGACTTTCACTGTAAGCAGTTTTAGAAGAAATCATTCTGTGTTGAAGTCTGAACATTATTAAATTTGCTGGAAATCACATTTTCTGAAGAGTACTTTTAATAATCTCTTCAGTTCAATAGTACTTCTAATTTGTAATTATTGGAGATTGAACTGAGTTGCATCTACAATCCTTTTCTTTTCTTTTCTTTTCTTTTCTTGTTTTCTTTTGTTTTCCTTTCCTTTCTTTTCTTTTCTTTTCTTTTCTTTTCTTTTCGGAAAGGCTCTTTTTAAATTGACTGGTTTACCTGCAGCTCATAATCCTTCTGCTCCTTGGTAGCAAAGATTATAGCTATGAGCTACTGGGCCCAACAATACTTAAATATTTAATGTAGATATACCTCAAGTCTTATGTAAGAGCTTTTTTTTTTTTTGCCACACAATAGGGTCCATGTAGGTCCCCGGAGGAGGATCTGGGAACGTCAGATTACCTCCTCATCCTCCATAGAGTAGATTCTTTGAATCTAGGCTAAGAAAGAAAAAAAAATTACCATATGTCAGTGAGAACAATAGGAAGATTTAAAAGTATATACTCAGAAAGAAACAAGAATGCAGGTGCTGACGAGAGAGGCAATATGGTCTGAGGTTAGGGATATGTATGTGGTCTTGGAGGCATCCTTAAACTGATGATCTAAGATGTTTTGCCTAAAAATAGTCTTTCAATCTCTTGAATTCTTTGATTCTTCTTCTTAAATTCAGGTTGCTGCTCATGATTTCATCAACTAGGTTAATTTATAGACATTGTATTTTAATAAATTTACACATGACGGACCTAGAAAAAAACAAGTCAGCCAATTGTGGTGTGACATGTTTATAATTCCAGTGTGAGGCTGAAGCAAGTAGATTTGAGCTCAGAGTGAAAGCACTGGCTTTAATCTCTAGTACCAAAAGGGAAAAAAATTAAATAATTGGCTTTAATCACTTATATTTTTAAGTCTACAAATAAAGTTTATTTTTTAGTTATAAAAATAATGTGCCAAATACTGTAGTATACATACTTGTTAAATGAAAATTAGAAATTTATTATTTTGCATAAGTTCCATTGTTGGATGTAAGAATGTCTATAAATTCTTAAAAGCATAAAATGTTGCCTTATTATCCTGAAATATACTAGAAATATATCTGTTGAATTTTACAAAGTGTACAAGTAAACAACATGAAGAATGATGCCTTGATAGTTTTAATAATAAATCCTTTTGTAGCAATCCTATGTTTTCTTTTTGTATTGATATTTTTAATGACTGAGATCATAAAATAAATAGAATGTGTGTACAAAAGATAGAGGTCATCATTATTAAAACAATTTGAAATTTTGTACTGGTGATAATCACTCACTATGAGCAATACTTCAACCTTGTGTAACATACGAAGCCATAACTGACCTATAATATTTAAATGTTTTACTTGTATTTTAGCTTTTTTTATGGACACAATTGGAAATTACTTTCCTGTGAATTTATTATATCAAGGTGCTGAAAGTCCCATATATAAAATAAAATTTTTCATGAAATTTTTAAAAAATTAATAAGAATAGAAATGTTCACAGTACGTGAACAAGTAAATGCAATACAATACATGATCAAATATTAGAGATTAAAGTTAATGTTTTCAAAAGAATTTTTAAGTTATAAAAGTAGGATCCAAAAGGTCTACCTTGATAGTTGTAGAATTTTAACTGGAATAAAATGCACCAAAATGTTAAAATCATTTCTCTTTAGAGATTATAGATTACTTCTATTTATTTTCTTACTTTTATATATTTTCCGGATGTCTGCAATGGTAATGCTATACTCAAAAAATAATAAATATTATTTTAAGGAATTAAAACTTCTATATCTATGTTTTCCTTTTTTGTTGTTTGAAACAAAGATTTATATTGTGCTCATCTTAGCTAGACCACTAGTATTTAATGACAATTTCAATGTGAGTATAGAATAAAATTTTCACCTTTTGTTTCTCAGGAAGCTTTTACTGCAATGTACATATCAGGATTCTACTTTTTTTTTTCTCCCTACAGACAGCCTTTTGATTGATTATCAGTTTACCTTTAGCTTATTACAGGAAGATGATCGCCATCATACTGCCATAAATTTCATTGCAAATCCAGAACAGGTAAAGCAATATTATCCTTTATAATGTAACTGTATTTGTTTCAAGGGACACAAACTTTCTGTCATCTCTCATTGTGATTTTATTCCTCAGAATTATAATACGCTAGTCTTTGTAGAAAAGGTCAATCCTGTTCTTTCTTTTCATAAAATTTAAGTATCGTCATGATTCAGGGAGTTTGTGTGTTTGATATTTTAGTTTTGTAAACAGTGTCTATTTTACATCTTAGATTACTTTTATATATACTTCAACCTTGTATATCAATGACCTATAACATTTAAATGTTTTATTTTAGACTTTGTATAGATGTTATTTCTTTTCATAAAGTTTAAATAAAATTTTATAATACTTATTCATATTTACAACTCAAACTGTTAGTCTGATTTGAAAATAAAACTGGCCTTACTCCCAATAGAACAGTTTATTCTATGTTAATTCCTGTTCTGTAGATTTTTAAGGAACGAATATATTTTTGGGAATACAGATATAGTTTTAATTTTTAAATGAGGATTTTAGTGGTGTTTTCTTTAAATGATAATCCTCTCTTCACTGATTGTTTTTACATTAATGATATCAGCAATTATATCAGTGTGACATGAAAACATTCAGAAATACACTATAGGTATTTTAAAATTGTGATTTATTTTTCCATAAAATAAAATTCACCCTTTTAACTACATTTAGTTGTGCAGTTCAATAGCATTAGGTACTTATTTATAATATTGTATAACCATCACCTCTTTAAAGCTTTTCATTATCTCTAATAGAAATTTTGTGTCCATTAAATAATAACTGTTCATTCTCTCGTTTTCTTCAGTTGCTAGTAACCTGATTCAACTTCAATCCTTATGAATGTTTTTATTCAGGGTACTTCGTATAAACATAGTTGCACAATGTTTGATTTTTCATTTGGCTTGTTTCACTTAGAATGTTTCCAAGGTTCAACAGTGTTGTAGCATCTATAAGAAACTTACTCTTTGCAGTTGGCTTCATGGTTGTTAATATAAATTCCAAACCGTGGGCTTTTGTGAGGCTTGAAGAAATTTATTGTAAGTGGGATAGCTCACTCAAAATTTGAAAATAAAATAATCTTCCTATCAAGTGTTATCAATGTCATGCACATTTGTCTAGACTGTCCACAATTCTGTTTTACTTCTTCCTACCATCACTGCATCCTTCAATGTCCAGAAATCTCTTAAATTTCCAGAAATACCTAGTGTATTAAATGTTCCTTCTTTCAGTTTTATTTTTTACTGTCATGACCAGTTGAATGCAAGGACCCAGGCATGAGTTTTGATGATGAACTATAATGAGAAGGGTCCCCAAGGATGCTGTAACATCATTTTTTGTAGTTCTCTTTGATTAAGCATATGTTTGTATGTTGGGAGCAATGTGTAAAATTGTTCTGAGTCACTGACCAAGACTTCCTGATTATCCTATAAGGAAATAAAAATAAATTATAGATAACTTGATATTTATACATTTCTTACATATTGAAAATAGATTTAATTTAACCCACTGTAGGTCACTTCTAGTCAGTGGTTTTATGTGAACGATTTCTGGAGTAAGTTTCTATGTGACACAATCTTATTAAACTCATCCATATCTACCAATATTTTAAATTATTGACTTCATAATTTTCAGAGATGTTAATGATGCCTTGATGACATTAATGAGCTTTTTAGTAATGCTAAATGGTTTTTATAGGTCTTTAGTTATGGTACCAAAGTTTATGCTACCATAAACTTTAGATAGATAAAGGATGAGTTGGGTGTGGTGGCACATGCCTGTGATCCCAGCACTTGGGAGGCTGACGCAGGAGGATTGCCATGAGTTTGAGATCAGATTGGACTACATAGTGCGTTCAAAGCTAGACTGAACTACACAATGAGATCATGCCTCAAAAAGAGAAAGGTTATAGAATGAACTAAAAATATTAGTAATATCAAGAATGTCTTGAGGGAACTTCTTATATACCCATTTTAGAGAAAAGGTCAAGTTATAGCACAGATGACAAATGGGGAAGATTAAAATCTCCTTGGAGTTTTTCACACAGTAGGTTTTTTTCATTTAAAGGCATAAATTAGATCTATAATATAAATGACAAGTACACCTGTTCAGTTTAAAAGTTATGTAATTCACAGAGGTTGGAAATTTAGCACAGGAAAAATTAAATCAGTAGGCTAAATTATATGTATCCTGTATATTTTCACTTTCTTAACTTTAATATTTTGTTTTCTTGGTAGTCAAACAAAAATTTGGATATTTCAATTAATGCATCAAACAACTTTAATCTCAACATTACATGGTCAGTTGGCTCAACAGGTAAAAAACTTTTGGTGTCAAATCTCTTTAGCATGTGTTCCTATATGGAAAATTCTCTAGCATGTTTTATTGCTTATCTAAATAAATAAAAGCTTAAAAGTTACATAACATCTTTGTGCTGTCATTGGTAAAATTGACAAGTAAATATGAGCAAATCTACATTAGTTTGTTAACTTTCATCCTTGTTCAATTAAAATAAAGTGGCTAACAAATGTTCTACACCACTTATTTTTTTTTTTAAATAGCTGTGTTATGCAGAATTCTAATTAAGACCGATTACTTCCTTAACCAATGATGAGACTGAAATTTCAATTCATCGTTAGAGCTATACATTTATTAAACTTCCTTTTGAATTAAAAAAAAGTGAAATTCTTCTGTCCAAACTCATAAAAGCAAGCGTCAGTGCTGAGAGGAGTACTAAAATCCTATATAAATATGTCTTCCACAGTAAGATTTATACATTGAAATTATTGACTTTAAAAAATGGAACCATGAAGAAACTCAAATCTTTATGTTGAATTCCAGATTTGTGTGCGGGTCTTTAAATACTTTTATTTGGATATAGGATTTTGGAATCTACATATTAAAAAGGCATACAAGCTAATTTTAGAGTAGGAGATCAATTTGAAATTAATTTCATTATTGAATATAGTAATTTAATTATTTTTACAGTTCATTAAGATGGCATCCTTGTTAAAATTTTGGAAATGCTTTGTTCCATTTGGTTTACTTTAGTAAACATTTATTAAGTGACCAATCTGTATTTAACTAATTGAGCATTTAGCTCATGTTTTAAATTATGGCATCCTCCCAATTTATTTAAAATAGTGATGGTTCAATTTGTTGTAAGACAAATAAATTTATTTCTTTTCCATTTTTAATTGGATTCAGGCATGTGACAATAAGGTCTGTTTTTTTTTTTTTTTTTGCAAGGCTTTGTGAGGTGCTAAGTAGAGGGACTGATGCCATCCAGGCCTGAATTCCAAAGTTTACTGCTATTAGTGAGTGATATAATTGATACAAATTCTTTAATCTTTCTCAGGATTAGCTTTCAGTTTGAAAAATAGAGCAGAGTTTTTGTTAGAAATAAATGTCAGGTCTCAAAGTCAGTAACTATTACATTGAATTTAATCATTGCTACCATTTTTAAAGTATTTTTTGTATACTAAATCTATTTCTATTAAACATATGGGAAACTTATTTTCTTTGTCTTTCAAATTGTAACCATGGGTTTATTTTGATAATTATATTTTATAAGACCAATTATGAAAACAAGTATATTAACTTTTTAAATTAATAAAGATCCCTATTTTCTAGTATGAATAATTTATTTTGTTATGATTTACATTTAGCTGGAACCATATCTGGGGAAGAGACTCCTATAATTTCCCGGACTAATATAAAAGAATACAGAGATAGTTTTTCTTATGAAAAGTTTAACTTCAGAAGCAATCCTAATATTACATTTTATGTGTATGTCAGCAACTTTTCCTGGCCTATTAAAATACAGGTAAGTGTTAAGAGCTTCTATTCCTAATGACAATTCAGTATTTTCATTATAAATGAATCATAATTTTCTCCAAAAAGATGATATATTTTTTGACTTGAACAATACTAGAATATCTACTGACCTTTGACTGTCTCTATCAGTGAATGTCCCCTGAAAACACTCTTTTTTTGTGTGGAGTGCCATGAAAACACTCTTAAAAATGCTATCAAACCAATAAAAAATGCATTACAAATTTCAATAAAGATTAGATACTAAAATGTGCAGCAAAATTTGAAGCAACTAGGACTTTTCAGTTTTTTGATTAATTGTATACTTAATGTACATACTCCCTTATTACTACTACATTTGAAATAATATACCTTATTTTAATAGTCTTATTTTTGCTGTAGTATATAGGGAATGTAAAATAATGTATTAGTAAACTTTTAGGATTAACAATACTTAGACATTTGCTTTTTAAAGACCATTGTCTGCTATTATTGATTTCTTAATTGATGCTGTCTTTGTGTCATAACATTTCATTTTTATTTTGGATAGTGGCAGGCTAATGAAGACTTCAGGCTTGTTTCTAGGAAATATGGGAATGTTCCATCTGGAAATAGTCTTTCATAAAATGTTGATAACGAGATTTGTTAATTTATTCTTTTGTGACTAATTGGCTAAATTAAATTCATACTAGTTTATCAGGTAGCTCGTATATGCTAACTACTATACTAAGCTGTTATTTGTAAAAAGATATTAATTATTTACAGATCATTCCTTCCTTTTTATATTAATAAATGACAGAGTATGTTCTATGAACAGAAATGTTTGATTGTTTTATGTCAATTTCTATGTAGCCATTTGTAGGAGGGAGGAGTGATTATTAAAGTCATGTATTTGCCAAAAGAACACTTAAATAATGGCAACTAAGCTGTTCAAAAATAATACAAATTTTCATTCAGTAAGCTTAATTATGGGTGTTAATTTGAGATTATTTGTTTTTCATTGAACAGTATTTGACTTAGATATCGATGTAATCAGAAAAATAGCAAAAATACTTTCCTGTATATAGTTTTAAAAATTTAATCTTGAGGATGTTTACAAATACTGATCAGATTTCACTTTATTTATTCAAGTTATGATAGGAAAAAAGGCTCCTCTATAAAACTTACTGAAAAATTAACTCAAATTTATATGACTATTATATTTCTAATTATTTTCTACTCTTATATCTTGGTTATATAAATATACTTTATTTTTAAGCCAATTACACTGCTACTTTAGAATATAGGTAAATATTTAATGGTTAGAAATTGTCTTTCAAAAATTGTATTTTCTTTTGGGAGCAT
This sequence comes from Dolichotis patagonum, assembly GCA_004027295.1. Taxonomy (NCBI): domain Eukaryota; kingdom Metazoa; phylum Chordata; class Mammalia; order Rodentia; family Caviidae; genus Dolichotis; species Dolichotis patagonum. Next base: position 20,712 of record PVJX010016446.1, on the reverse strand, counting down.
ACTAGTTATCTCTTCTGGATACCAAACCAGAATTCATATTATGAAATTTAAATATTCTTTTCTTCCAAAATAATGAAACATAGAAAATAGCTCAGATAGTCAAGACACTTAGAGCCTAAGTTGCACTCACAATTAAGCCCATTACCTTAGTGATGCAGAATGTCATACTAAAGCATATGATATGTTATTTCAAAGACTATAATAGATAGAGTATTCAATTATTATGCATAAAACAGTAGAACATTTTGATTGAGACTTTAAAGTTTGTCATTTTATATTTTTATTTTGAATTTACATTTTTAATCTTCTAAAGAAATAAAGTACACTTATTTTCAGTATTTACTCCCTAAGACTAATGTATAAAAAGTCATATCTTTAGTTTTTGTATCTCAAATTTTAGTAAGATTTTTTAGAAAAAAAGAGTTCTATAAACTCTTAGCTATAAAGGTTCTAATTTTAGAATTCTTGGAAGAATTTTTTTATATTAGTAGAGTATGTCAAAAATAGTTTAATGAATTTTAAAATCAAAATTTTAAAGTGAAAATTTGATGTTATACTAATTCTATCATATTTGATCCTCTCAACTTTGCCTTTTTAATATTGAATATTGACAAATTATTATCTTATATAGGTATGAGTAAATATTTGCAGTATTATTATGCAGAATTTAGTGATCTGCTGTTCTTAAAGATTTGTAACCCAAACATCTTGGTGGAAGTGTAGTGTATGTAGATGGGTTCTCTAGAAGACTTGGGTGGTGTTTTTAAATGTAGAATAATCACAGCAATTAGTTTATAGTAGCATAGAATGGTAGAATGTGAAATATACTGTTTTATTTATTAGAAGTCAACTTTTAAAGGACTAATTTTCCATTATATGTACAGATTTTACATATAAAACATTCTGTACAGTATGTAAATCATCTTGATACAGCTTATGAACTTTTTGCTTTATCTCATAAGACCATCACACAAATCGAGACTTACATGATTAAAAGCATCCCAGAAAACTTCCTGACACTCATATCTGGTTAGTGTCCTGCAAAGCTGATTATCATTTTCACCATAATCATATGTTGCCTTTGTCTATTTTGAACTTAATATGTGCTCAGAATATTCATTCTTATAGAAAGAAAATTTATGCTATTCATCATTATTTAAGTAAAATCTTTCAATTTCTATGTAATAGAATTTCATTTGTCATTTAAAAGTCCTTACAGTAAGACTATAAACATACTTTATAATTAACTGTTGAAGATTTGGATTGTTACAAGGTTTTGTTTGTCTTGATGAAATAGCTAGAACAATTATTATATTATTTATATTTTTTGGTGGGAACATTTTTCATTTGTCTTAAATATTTACTGAGCATAACATAGGACAAATTTTAACTCTATTACAGATTGCAAAGCTTTGCCACACTCATTATTAAAATTGAGGCAGTTTCCATTTTTGAGAATCCTGAGTGCTTCAAACATTTCCATCAACACTTCATATTGCTTATCTTTCATTTTATCCATTTAATTATGTTTGCATTAATAATTCTGAGGTATTAATTTATATTGTTGCAATGAATTTTATATTCACACAATTTCACCATGAATATATGGATCATTTTAGTGATGTCACTGTTCAATACTTTAGTGTAGTTTTTTTATTAATTATTAAGTTCTTTGTATATAATTAATATCAGTACATCTGACATATGTATTGTGAAGATCTCTCCATGTTACATGGTATACATTTTAATACTTCTTGTGTTTTGAATTTTAAAGAAATCTTAACTTTTCAATCAATTTTGTACTTAGTATTTTTCTAATTTCTTCTTTTTGGGATTATTACTTGCATTTTAACTAGAACTGCAATGAGAAATGCAACTAAAAATGAGATAACTAAAATTATTGAATATTTTCAATTCATTTTGTGGGTATGAATTTATTGTAAGCTTTGCCCAGATATTTCTTCACTGACTGTTAGTGTTGTACATTGCATGATATTAACTTTTAGCCATAAATTTTAATAGATGACATATACTCAAATCTTGATTTTTTAAATTTTATTTTTCCTCAAACGGGATCTTAATACTAATATAACTTATGTGGATTTATTTTTCTGAGTTTCTTTTTTTCCCCTCAGTGTCAGCCATACTCTTTGTTCAACTAGATATTTTTGTGCAATTTCTGATAGATTTCTTTTCAGAAACTTTGTCAGGTTATTTTTTTTTTTGAGATCTACTTGACAAATGAAATTATTTTTCTATATTTTAGGTGAATGATATGGTGTTTTGATATAAATATACTTTTTGTAAAGATGTCAAAAATCAAGGTAATAGACATAGTAATCATTTTATGTTTTTAAATTTTTGTATGTGTTTGCTGAGGGAACTCAAGTTCGGTTTTTTTAATTAAAATATTTATTAGCATTGAGAGATTGTATTTTCAAAGGCTATCATTGTTAAATTATTAGCAATTGCAGGTTTCTAATAATTCTTTTATTTATTGACTCCTTTTATTTATTGTGCTTCTTTTTGGGTATTATATCATTATTATTCCAGTTTTTCATAAACGTTACTTATTATAAACACATTTTACTGTATTTCTTATATCTACAGATATCTGAGAGCTCTTTTGGTTGTATAAATATATCATTTTTAATATACATTGTAGGTCCATATTTTATAAGTTGTGTAAAGCAAAAATATTTTTTATGTTTTCCTTTAAACTTTTATTGTTGATTAAGGACTTGGTCTTCTCCATTTCATTGCATGTAATACGAGCTTAGGTATTTTTTAAGTTTTTCTGCACACATACGCTTTTTGGCAAGTCATTTCTTTTTATACGGTATAACCTGAGAGTACACTTTAATATTCTAAATATTTGACTTTGCCAATTATTTAAAAATGCACTCTTTTTCCTCCTAGAATGAATTGTAACATTTGTTTTATATTAAATGCTCATTATTATCCTTTTTTGAACTCTTTATTGCACCTTTAATCTACATGACTGTTCCTGAAACAATGCAATAATAATTTTGTTGTCTATAATCTAATGTATTTGGATATCTATTATGATAAAGCCTGCTCACTGTGTTTCATTTTTATACTTCTGTTGATAATATCGGATATTTATTTATTCATATGTACATTAGAACAATACCTAATTTTATAGCAAACACTTATGCTATTCTAATTGGTATTGTGTTAAATTTGTGGATTAGTTTTGAGGTAATTAATTTGTTTTAAAATATATGATGTAAAGTAACAGTTGAAATTAATTTATTTTCTGAGTTGCATAAAACTTGTTAAGCAGAATTAACACTGATATTACTAAAAATGTATCGACCAAGTCTAACACTGTGTTGTTTTCTGTAGATTCATATTCACTTTGGAAATATGTGTGCATATGTGCATGTGTGTGTATAATTTGATAATCATTATCAACATAGTTTTGCCTTGATTATTGCTTTTCAATGTGATTACTGAGATCACCTTGTCATTTTTGGTAACAAATTTTACTGGCATTTTGAGTGGAATTTCGTTGACCTTAAAATTCAATTTGGCATTTATGGACATTTAGAAATATTGTACCTTCTTATCAATGGAAATGGTTATTTTCCCTGTCTTTTTCTCAGAAGTATTTTGTAGTTTATAGTATGAAAACTTTATACATGTCTGTACAGTTTCCATGCTTCATGCTATTATAAATTGTTTCTTTTCTAATTGCTAGAATAATCTATTGTAATATGGTTGTTTTTTAAATATTGATTTTCCCCCTCTAATGCTAAATTGGCTTTTTATTTCTAGTAACTTTTATGTAGTTTTAGTAGTATTTTCTTCATGGAAAATCATACCATTTGTGGATAAGGATATGGTCAATCTTTTCTAGTCTGTGTGACCACATATTTTACTGACTAAAACTCTCAGTATAATCAAGAAAAGTGGTAAAAATTGATATCCTTTTCATGTTCTTATTTTTAGTGGGAAAATACTCCATTTTTACCATTAACATGATACTGGCAGTGAGAATTAGCTTTAGTAGACTGAGGAAATTTTTGTTCTTATTTTTTAAGAAGTTTATTTCAAGATGACTTGTGATGAGCATGTTAAATGATTTTTTTAATGTACTTAAATGATTTTATGTAACTGTTTAAGTTTGCTAATAGAATTGAATTACATGAATTCTTCTCATGTTTACTATGTTATTTATAATAATATTTAATTAAAAAGTAATAGTTACACATATTTTGGTGATAAAATATGCTGAGGCAAAACACTGAGTTCTGAATATTTAAGCCAACACTTCTATTTAGGAATCAACTCCACTTATTCATGATATATTGTTCAGTTTGTGTATTGTACCTGCTATGATAAAATTTTGGTAAAATTTTATTATCTGTGTTTATAGGGGATATTATAAGTAGTTTTTTTTTATTTAAAAGAGAATAAAACAAAAGGGGGCAGTACAGAGCAGATCAGAAGAGGACAACATAGGCAACACAGTACTTTACATTAAGTCAACTGGACATCAACAGTATCTAACGCCATATCTCTTACTCTGCTATAGTTGAGCATAGTTTCAATTACAATAATATCAAACATAACACAATAGTATAAAGC
>PVJX010016446.1:0-15998 GCA_004027295.1 Dolichotis patagonum | reverse complement strand
GTGTGGTAGACAGAACCAATGGTAATAGAACAAAAAAAAAAGCATGGTAGGATATAAGTAATTTTTAAAAAATTCTTTCAATCTTGTTTGTATCATGTTTCTAATGGTCTTGTAGAATGCCCTGGGAACTATTCCATCCTCTGTAATTATCCTGTGAATAAATAACTTTTCTGGCTTAAATATGATAGAATACTGTATTAGATCACGTCTTGCTGGATACAATACACAACATTTGCAATTTAGAGGATGAAAGATTTAATTTAATTCATGATTTAGTGGGACTTGGTCCATTGTCAGATGGATCCAGGGCAGGAACATAATGGCAGAAAGGTGTAGCAGAGCAAAGCTACTAAATTCGTGGTGATGATAGAACAGAGCAGGGAAATAGTGCCAGAGGGGAACTGGCAAGCAACCATAAACAGTACTCAAAGCCATGTCTCTGTGACCTTCCCAGAAACTACTATGTATATACTCTACTAATCTAAAGGGTATTCTCTGTCCCATGACATTGACATCAAAATTAATAGTCACAAATGCAGTACTCAATTTATCTGACATGAGGTATTTTTTGTTGGAGGGTCTTAACTACAAATTTAATCTTCTTAATAGATTTAGACACTCTCTGGTTACCTATTTCCCCTTGAGTGAAGTCTGTTTGTGTCTCTCAGTTGTTTCTCATCTGTTTAAATCTAATTTGTAGAATGTCTTGGCAAAAATTGCTAGTGATATAAATACATTCCCCACAGTAATATCGTCTTTCCAATTCAGGGTCCTTTGTTTCTTTTGTCCTTTTTTCTATTCTAGTCTAGAGATTTATCAATTCCATTGATTTTTATTAAACAGTTTCGTTGATATCATCATTCTTTTCAGACTTCTATTTCATTATTTCTTTTGTTTCTATTATTTCCCTACTTTAATATGTTCTTCTTTTCCTACTTCTTATTGTGATATTTGAGGTCATTCATTTAAGATTCTCTTTTCTAGCGTAGGAATTTAGTGTTACTCAATTCATTTTAAATACTACTTTGTAGTACTTCCTAGAACATAATTTTGATAGATTTTTTTAGTTCAAAGTTTTTTTTTTGCTAATTTCCCTTTTGGTTTCCTCTTTAAATTCGTTATTCCAATAGTAGTTTAATTTCCAAGTATTTGAACAATTTCTAGACATCTTTATGTCGTTTGTTTGTAACTTAATCCTAGTTTGGTCACAGAATGTATTTTGTATTATTTGAAACTTTGAAAAGATATAAAGTTTTATTTTATGAGACTGTATTTGTTAGGATAATGGCTTTCTAAAGATGCTGATGTCTTAATCACTGGAACCTCTGATTATATTATCTCTAAAGAAAAATAAGAATTTTTAAAATGTGATTGAAATTAGGATTCTGAGATAGGGAGGTTATCATAAATTACCTGGGTGAGCCCAAGATGATAACATGAATCCTTAAAAGAATTTGTTTTTCTGATGAGTTTCATTGTTAAATTAAGATGTAATTACAGAAGAATGGTTAGAGAGAAGTATCATTTCTGGCTTTGGATGTGGAGACATGATGCCATTAGATCAGGAATATAATCTATAGAAGCTAGAAAAGTTAGTGAAACAGGTTACCCACTAGTACCTCTAAAAAGCACACATTTATGAGATCTTAGTTTTAATCCTGTGAGATCCATGTCAGAATTCTAACCAACATAACTGTAAGGTTAAATGTTTTAACTAAGTTTTAGATAATTGGTTATCTTAGCATAGGAGTATGAATACATAGTATATAATCTATTTTGTTAAATATTCCATGGTTGAAAATTTAAAGTGATATATTTTGCTGTTGGTGTAGTATTCTATTAATATCCATGTGTTAAGTAAGATGATAATTTGTTCAAATTATCTATGTCCTGATCAGTATTTTGTTTGTTCTGTCAAAGTTTCAAAGATTAGTACTGAATTCTCTGTAATTGCGGAGTAGTTTAGTTTTCGTTTTCCTTTATTACTCCTTATTACTCAGGCAAACTGCCTGATTATCCAAACACAAAGAAAGAGAGGATTATTTGCTTCATGGTTTCCTAGGATTCTAGTCCATGTTTGGTTGTCTCCAAGGCAGAAATGACATGGAGGAAGGACCTGGCAGGGAAAAGCTGTTCAGGCCACTGCAGTCAGAAAGTCAAGAGAAAACCAGAGCCAGACTGGAAATACTCCAACAAAAGACATGCTTCCTGTAAGCCACCTCCTCTAGTTAGACCCCATCTCCTAACAGAACATTCAACTACCTTTCATCACACATTAACGCACTGGTTAGCACAGCACCACCATGAATGAATCACTTTGTGAAAGTTCACCCTCTGAACATATAAGACTTTGTGAAAACATTTTAGAGTAAGATCATAACATCTTATAGTTTAAGAAATTTTACTTCTGTTTTGAACATCTGTTATGTAGATATATATACATTTAAATGTTTACTTCTTGATGAATTAATTTCTTAAAGTCTTTATCTTTGGGAAATGATCTTCTATGTTCATAATATTTTTTCCTCTGAATTCTATTTTGCCAGTTTAATACATCTACCAGTTCTGCTTTCTTTTGATTATTGTTAACAATGGTACATTGTTTTGCATCCTTAAAACCTATTTGTTGTTTTATATTTAAAAGAAAGTTGTGTTGGGCAGGATAAAGTTGTGTCCTATTTCCAGTTTCAAATCACATACATTTGGTATACATATGTTTATATCTCTGGATTTAAACCTAACTACTTCCTATTTGTTTTCTATTTTATTTTTTGTTGTTTGTTACTTCTTTCCTCTTTTACTACCTGATGTTTAATTGATACTGTCATGAATTTTTTCTTTCTCTCTTGTGGTATAGTTAATTTACTTTGAAATGCTTTGTTCTTTTCAAGGTATATTTTTGTGCTTTTTTACACAAGAAAAAATTGACATTTGTTTTTTTTACTCTGAGGTCCTCCTTTTTTAGGTAATATATTGCCTATGAATTACAATGTTTTCTACTCTATTTGGTAGACATAAACTATTCCCAACTCTATGGGAGTTTTAAGGATTTTTTTCTCTTCTCATTTCAGATTTTTTTTCCTTTTCCTTAGAGTGTTCAGGAAAAGGTAGAGGACCCATAGAGTATCTCTGGGGCTCTCTGGGAAGCACGTTCTTCTCTTGTTTCTATTCTGTGAAATCTGACTACCTACCTCACCTTCTCAACTCAAGAAAGTTTCTTGGGTACATCTGAGTTTATCATCCCATGATATAGACTTAATGTCATAATAAATTTTGGCATTTAAACATTCATCTCATTTTTCTTTCTACCTGGATATCCCTGTCCTCCATTGCCTGATATGTAGTGTTTGAAACCTGATTTTTCATATATTTTGTGTCATTTATTAGTTGTGTTTTGGTCAGAAGGAAAATTTACTCCTTTTTCTCCATTTTTTTGAGGATATGGAAATCCTACATATTTTTATGAGTCCAAATAATACATATATTAAATGTAATAACCAAAAGTTTATTTGCTGAGAGGAATATTATTGTATAAGTGGTTTTATTTTTTAATTTGTAAATTTGTTTTATGTATTAGCTAGGATCTAAAGCTTTAAATACATTTGAAAAAATAGTTTAACATATCTGTATATTTTGCATTTCATATGCGTGTACTATTTCATTTCAGGAAGCTGAAAATTATGAGACAATTTACAACCCATACATGAAACTGCTCAAAAATATTTATTACTGCATAATATAGACAGTTATTTTAAAAGAACAAATTTTAAAGGTATAAGTAATCTAATTCCTGAAGATTATTTTTTTGAAAAACCTATGAAATTATAAGATATCATGAGTCCTCTACCCAAAACTGTCTTTATTTTTGAAAAATTATAAGAGTTATATTATAAAGTAAAGTATTATTTCTGATAAAAATTAACAGTTTGTGCTTATATTTACTTTTGTACAACTGGGATACAGGTATGTAAAATTTTTTAATCATTTTTTATTTTAAAGAGCATAAATCAAAACACAACAGAACAAAGCAAATCAGAATAGAACAATCCAAGCAACACAGGACTTCAAAACAAGACAACAGGAAATCAACAGTGGCTACCATAATGTCTCTTTGTTTTCTTTGAAATAGTTGTCCATACATTCACACACAATAATATCAAACATAACAAAATAGTATAAAACCAATCAAAAGAATGAAAGCATTACAGGACTTCAACACCACATAATAGGAAATGAACAATGGTTTCTATAATACCTTGTTTTCTTCCAAACAGTTGTCCATATTATCACACATAATAAAACCAAACAAAACACAACAGAATAAAACTGATTACACAAACAAATGAAAACATTATAGAACTTCAAAACAAGATAATAGGAAACCAACCATGAATACCATCATACATCCCACTATGTTCAAAATAGCTGCCCATACCATCAGACACAGTAAAATCTAATAAAACAAGACAGAACAAAATCAAGCCTAACAAAATTGTGAAAGCAATACAAGAGTGTAAACCAAGACAGTAAGAAATTAACAGTGTCACTACCTTCTCCTCCTAGGTGTTTACTCCACATCACTTTTATAATATACATTGTCAGGCATGTAAAGTTGTGGAAAAACCTGAAAGAAATTCTTCAGGATATTTCATTGTTTCTATTTGTAATACTCTTTGTTTTGTATTTTTGCTATAATGAAATGATGTATGAAGAAATGAATTTTTAATTATTGTTATTTGTGCAATAAGCTATTTTGTATCATACCTTTTTTATAAGCCAAATATGTTTCAGAGATTCTGCTTCATTTAATATCAATAATATTTTCACAGTTTTATGAGATAATTGCTTAATTTTTTTCCATCACAGTTGTTTTGGGCACTTTTAGTTGTAATGGTTCTGTAGATATGAAAAGATAAATAAATAAACTACCAAGCCAATAAATACAAGCTTTCACTGATATGTAAGAGAGTAAGGAAATGTTTCATTTGATTTGTTCCAACTTGGCAATAATTTTATTAGTGAAGTGAAATTTACTAGCTTAATAATAGAACTTTGTAAATTTATAGAAATAATGAGAAAAATGCAAATGCATAATAATGTTTGTTATTACTCAGTATCCTCTTCTAGGTTTCATCATTCAAAGTCTAGTATAAGATAGTGCTTCTTAGAGAAATAATAGATACAGGATGATTATATAAAATTCTTCACCATATTTTAAAAACATTTATTTTTCCTTTACAATCAGAAAACTTGCCTAGGGAATAAAATAATATACAAGGCAGTGTGTATCCTCATATAACTCATGGAGTCAGGATTCTACCCATTTTAGATTTAAAAATTCCACTTTAAAATACTTTTGGACTAAAAATAGATTTTATAGATTTAGAAAACAAGGCATCTAAAGGAAAATTTCTGTACATATAACAATTCTACTAAGAATATAAACATTACATTCTGAAAACTTGTACTAATAGAAATAAATAACAATAAAAATTTTTAGAGTAGAAAGAAAATTTAGTATCCTCACCTCTGACAATTTTGCATGAAACTATATCCTTTGAAATTCTTCCTACTATGATAAATTATTATAATCTCTCTCTCTTTGTCTTTGTCTCTGTTTCTCTTTCTCTCTTTCTCTCTTCCTCCCCTTCCTCTGTCTCTCTCACTGTGTGTGTGTGTGTGTGTGTGTGTGTGTATGTTTAAGTTTTATTTAAGTACATATATTCACTTTATTTTATTTTATTTTATTTTATATGGGTTTGTAGCATACTAATTTAATTATCCTAGAGAGAAAATTAAAAAGCCTCTTCAAGTTTTTGTGTAAGGACATGTTTTGTTTTTATGTTTAATTGTAATTTGTTTATTTTATTCTCTCTTACCAAATTGTGTGTATTTCAATTATCCAGTTCTCATGGAATCATAAGTCTTGTGCTTATTAATGAACTTTAACAAAAAATATTTTTATTTTATGGCAAATATATAATAAACCAAATTGAGTATACAATTTTAAGTAGATGGCTCTTGTACCTAATCCTGTTAAGTTAATCATTGATATCTGCTGCCAGTTTTGTAAAACTTTTTATGAAATATAAATCATTGTAGTTTTTTTTAAAAGAGAATAAAACAAAAGAGGGCAGAACAAAGCAGATCAGAACAGAACAACATTAGCAACACAGCACTTTACAATAAGACAACCGGACATTAACAGTAGCTATCAAAATATCTCTTTCTTTGCTATAGTTGAGCATAGTTTCAAATACAATAATATCAAACATAACAAAATAGTATAAAACCATTCAAAAGAATGAAAGAATTACAGGACATTCTGAACCGAATAATAGAGAATGATCAATAAATCATTGTAGTTTTAAACAGTTTAATTGTCCTCCATAAAGTTTCTCTTGTTGCCAAACACTGTAGAATTCAAATATTTTTAACAAATTCTAGTTGTGACTCTAAGGTGCTTAAAAGTTCCAGTAATCTGGTAACTAAATAAGAAGAAAATCCATATTTCTTTGGAATGCTGAAAAGTTGATTATCATGACTTTCTAAAATAAGATATTATTTTGTTAAGACTTACTCTTTATGACTTATAATACCATGCTAGTGAAGCAGAAAAAAATCTTTATAGCTGTAATGCTAATAACTTCAAAAGCAGAAAGAATGCATTAAATTTAAGTACTTTGTATTCTAGAACAATAGTGCTGCTCATCAGCATTTATACATCACAATTTAAATTAAATTAAATGAGATTGGTTCTAAACTACCTGTTTCTCAGTAAATGGGATTTGCCAATTCACTATTGAATCAATCTGCAAATTGATGTCATAATCTAGATTTGATTTTTATGCATATGATCCTAACAATCTTTCTTCAACTTGCCGTTCTAATTTCCATTCCACACTAGTGATACATCTTAATAATAATCATTAAGTTATACAAAATAAAAGAGAAAAATAACTGCATCTTAATGCTGTTATCTGTACATTTTTATCACAAATATATTAGTATTTTGACTAAAATAAAATGAGTTACTTGAGCAGAAAATAAGATGGTGCATTACTAGTTAAGTAGACAGTGAAATAAAGAGAAAATTTTATTATATCTACATCTCTCTATATATGTATGACTAAAAGCAAGAATTATAATTTAATTTAAAGTGCTAACAAAATACCCTTGTATATTTTTATAAATTACCTCATAGAATGCATACAATAATTACATTATTGCTCTAACTTTTTATTTTCTGTGGTCTTTCATATTATCATAAGCTAGCAGAGTTATCCTTATATATTTTTAAATATATATTGTTTTCTTTTAGGTTCTCTATTTTGTCACGATTCTGGCTGGAATTAAGTTCTAAAAATATTAATGGGAATTGCTAGTCAATTCTTTCAATTAGTTAAAATTATACCACCTATGCTAATTAAACATAAGTAATACAAATAATAAAGAAACATAGGAAGAATAAATATTTCATGATAGCTATAAGATATCTTTGTTATATTAACTAAAAATGGTCGTGAGATTCAGAAAAGTATAAATTATAATTTAGTAGTTAAAAAATACCATATTGCTCACAAAACTGAAAATATTTAGTAATTCTTTATAGAAATGTTTTCTTTCTAAAATGCTATTATCTAATGACATATAATTGCATGCTTTGTAATTGATGAAAATTGTTTCAATGAGATAAAATGGGATAAGTATAAAATTTGGTTTCCTAAGAAAATATCTTAAGAACATTTTCAAATTTTCCATTTGTACAAGTAAAGAGTTATCCATTTCTTGGTAAAAGTAATTTTTAAAAATTTAACTGTCCTTTGAATTTTAAACTAAAAAATGTTAATGTATTCTTATTAACTATCTGTACAATCCCATATACTGTATCTTTGTAGTTTTTCCCATAACCTCATTTTCTAAGCTATCATATTTTTATATAGTGTATTATAACTGGTTTAGTTTCCATATAATTATTATTAACTTTTAATACTGAAGTATGTCATCAAAATTCTATTTTTAATGTTGAAAATCTAGAGATATTTGAGTTTCTTTAAAAATAATCGTGCATTAGATATCTTTGTGTTATCTTTTCATACTTTCAACCATGTAATTAAACTTGGAAATATATCAATATTAACTTAGAGTACTTTTTGTCTCTGTTTTGTTTCTTTTTGTGTTTTATTTTACAACTCATTTTTATATTTGGTTTATCATAAAAGAGAAACCGTGTGACATTTAAGCTTGTGTGTCTAATATACTGCGTTTAACTTGTAATATCAAGGTGCACACATTTACATACAAATGCCTCAAGTTTATCACTTATAGCAACATAATACCACCTTTTCTTTATTCATTTGTTGATGGTTATGTAGGTTGTTTCAAAGATTTCGCTATTATGAGTTGTGTTGCTATAAACAAAGGTGACAGTAACTGTGATATGATACCTTTATTTTGGGAAGATAACTTAGAAGGAAAATAGCTGGATTAAATGAAATTTTTAGTTTTGTTGTTGTGGTGGTGGTGGGTTTTTTTGAGGAATCTTTGTACTTATTTCTGTAGTGGCTGTGTGAGTTTATACTCCAACCATAATGAAGAAGCATTCTTTTTGCCCCATGGCCTTGTTAGCATTAGTTATTGCTTGATTTTTTGATGATAGCCATTCTTTCTTTTAGTAATTTTATTTTAAAGAGAAAAAAAAACAATTTCAAAACAAGATAGTAGGATAGGAACAGTAGTTAATGCATTGTATTGTCATCTTTAAACTAGTTAGGGTACAAGATACAGAAATTTAATTGTCTAAACAGTATTTGTGCAAACCTTTCTTTTTAATGAATTAAGAAAGATTACTATTATAACTTTCTTAACCTTTTTATATAATTATATATTGTTTTGCTTTTCTCTTTTTTTCTCCTTTCCCTCATCCTACTTTCTCTTTCCTTTTGAACAGTTTCTTCCTATTTCACATTTATTTTACCTTTTGGATCTTACTTACTCTTTGAGATTCCCCCACAGTGGAGATAATACATTTTTTACACATGTGAATCTGATTTATTTCAGTTATGGGTATGATCTCAAGATCCATCCATTTACCTATAAATGTCTCCAGTTTATCCTTCTTTCTGGCTGAGTGCTGCTGCATTGTATAAAAAGGCCACATCTTTTTTTATCCATTCTTCAGTTGATGGACATGAGTCGCTTCTAAAATCTAGCTAGTACAAATTGTGCTGCTGTAAACATGGAGGCACCTATATAGCTGTGGTATAATATTTTTAATTCTTCTGGGAAAATATCCAGAAGGGAAATGGCTCAGTCAAATAAGACCTAAAATCCTAAGTTTTTGAGGAATCTCCACACTAATTTCCACAATGCTTGTATTCGTCTACACTCCTAACAACAGTGGAGAAGGGTTCCTTTATCCCCACAACCCCTCCAACATTTGTTATTGGTTGATTACTTGATACTACATTGTTTCTGGGTGACTTGGAACTTAAGTGTTGTTTTAACTTGCATCTCTTAAATGACCAGTGATTTTGAACATTTTTTCGTATATTTATTTCCTGTTTGTATTCATCTAAGAAGTGTGTATTCATCTCAGATGCCCATTTTTTGATTGGGTCTTTAAATTTGGGAAATATGATTTTTTGAGTTTCTGTGTTCTTAATAGTAATCCCTTGTCTGAGGAACAGCTGGCAAACATTTGTTTCCACATTGTGTGTTGTCTCTTCATTCTATTGGTGGTTTTTCTTGCTGTGCAAAAGCTTTTTAATAAGATGAGATCCCAGTTGTTGTTACTTTGTGATAGTTTCTGTGTAATCACAGCTTTATTCATAAAGTCTTTAAGTTTTACCTATTCTATGTATCACCAGATGTAATGTTTCTGTTTTAATATTTAGACCCTTATTTTAAATTAGTTTAGTGCATGCTGAAAGATATGGGTCCAGTTTTAATCTGCAGCATATACAAAACCAGTTTTCCAGAACATTTTTTAAAGAGACTGTTTTTCTTCCAGTGAATATGTTTGTCCCCCACCTTTTTTTTCCAGGTTCTTGTTGCAACAGTAACTTTAAAGAGTTAGCTAACTATCAAAAGATTAACAAAATTTATGGCTTTACTATTAAAGATGTAGAGCTTGGGAGTTGGGAATTGTAAGAGGAAAAATTTGAAACCTTAAACCATATGATTAATAAAAGAGACATGTTACGAAGGAACCTGTCAGGGAATAGAAGAATGGTTATATAACTAGGTTAAGGGAAAAAAAAACTGATGAGAAATGCAAGATAAAAGAAAAAGGGGGACAACAAATATATGTGGAGCAAAAATAAGAGATGAAAAGATTAATGTGAGAAAAATTTAAAAGGTCAACAGGAAAAAAAATTAATATATGTGTTGCCAAAGCGAGCATCAAAAGAAACAAAGACTATAAAGAGGTAAAATGCAAGACAGAAAGACAAAGAATAATCGATAAATCATCAACAAACTTTTGAAGAAGCAAAGAGGAAAGAAAATAAGAAAAAAAAGACAAAAGAGAATAAAAACCTGAAAAGGACGTACACACGAAAAACAAAAGCAAATAAAAACAAAAATACAAGAAAAATAATGAAAAAATGAAATTTCTCTGTGACTTTGAACACGTGGTTTACTTCTGGAATCTACAATTTTGGAACAGTGTCCATATCAAGACATATTTCTGCTCATGCTGGTAGAAGGGAAGGCAGTAAGAACCCAGATCTGTGGTGGTAGCACGCACTAGCAGACAGTGTTTAAGGAAAAGAACCAATGCCATGACTTTGAAATCCAGAGAAATTCATGCTGAACCAGGCTTCTTGCTCTGGGGACAGGGCTTATGTCCTTTAGCTTACACATCTCAGCCTCACCATGGTCCAGTGACCACAGTGTGTACCGTGTCTGTCTCTCACCCAGTCACTGTGGTATGTAACAAGGGGGGCCCTGAACTGAAGCTGGGAGTCCTAGGTTCAAAACGCAAATTGTCCCTTTCCTTTTCCATGTTCGTTTTGTCTCTTCAATTTCTCAATAGATTTTAATTTTTTCTGTCAGATCTTCATGCCTGCTGGGAATCTATATTATTTTTTCTTCCAGTGGTTTTATTTAAGTATTTATATTCTAAATCTCAGAAAGGCTGAGTTGTTACTAGTTACCACTCTGCCATTTTTCCTGAAGGCCTGCTTTCACCTTTTATTTTGGTAAATTATTTTCTTTGCATGTCTCAAAATTAAGTGATTGACTTGAAGTATAAATATAAATTTATAATTGGACTCCAAATCAATAACTATTCAAGATACTTTTTTATTTTATTTAAAGAAAGAAAGAAAAGAAAATTAAAAAACAAAAAGAAAAAAACGAGAAAAAAGTAGAATACAGAATTAAAAAAATTAACATCATAAAAGTGCTAGTTGATACATTACATATTGTCATCTTAACAATAGTTGTTAAACTTATAAAATCAAAGCATAAAAAGTGGCTAGACACTCAAACATTGACATTGCAAATTCTTCTGTTCAGTGATCTGACAGAAATTTAGTAATATGATCATCTATCTTGCACACTATACATACCAGTATATCCTTTGGAGCACTTTCCTTCCCTTTCACTTTTACAATATCTATTACACTTTTTGGATCCCATTATTCTGTCAGTTACTATTTTTTACACTAGAGAGACAATGTGATATTTACTAATGTGAATCTCGTTTATTTCACTAATGAAGATATTCTCAATTTGCCTCCATTTACTCATAAAGGCCTCAAGAGCAACCTTTGTTTTTTTTATAGCTGAACAGTATTCCATTGTATAGAAAAACACATTTTTTTCATCCACTCTGTGGTTGATGGTTGTTTTTAGCAATCACAAACTGTGCTGCTTTGAACATGGGTGCACATTCAGTTTTTCTGAGAAAATGCCCAGGAGGGGAATAGTTGGATTGAATGGAACTTCCAATCCCAGTTTTTTGAGGTATCTTCATACTGATTTCCATAGTGGCTGCAACCATCTGAACTCCCGCCAACAGTGGAGCAGTGTTCCTTTTTCCCCCGCAGCCTCACCAAAATTTGTTATCAGTTGTTTTCTTGATGGCAGCTATTCTTTCAGGAGTGAGATGAAATCTCAATGCTGTTTTAATTTGCATTTCTCGAATGACCAGTGATGGTGTAAATTTCTTCATATATTTATTTGCCATTTGTATATCTTCATCTTCATCTGAGAACTATGTGTTCATCTCAGATGCCCATTTTTGGAGAGGGTCTTTGAATTTGAGGAGCTTGATTTTTTTTAATTCTTTATGTGTTCTGGATATTCTCTGAACGGTTGCTGATTAAAATTTTTACCTTTCTGTGGGTTTTATTTTCACTTTGTTGGTGATTTCTTTTAAAGTGCAAAATCTTTTTAGTAATATGAGATCCTAGTGGTTGATTCTTTGAGGTATTTCCCATGCAGTTTGTGTTTTATTCATGAATTCTCTCCCTACCCCTATGTCTCCAAGATTTTTATCTACCCTGTTGTACAGTAGATTTAGTGTTTCTATATTAATATGTAGATCCTTGATCCATTTTGACTTTGTTTAGTGTATGGTGATAGGCATGGATCTATTTTCAGGCTTTGGCATGTGGACAGCCAATTTTTCCAACACCATTTATTAAAGAGACTGTCCTTCTAGTGAACTTGTTTAGCGCCTTTGTCAAACATAAGGTGGCTGAGTATCTTTGAGATAGTGTTTGCATCTTCTAATCTGTTCCATTGATCCTCAGGTCTATTTCTTTGCCAGTATCATGCAGATTTTATGACTGTGGCTTTGTAGTATAGTTTCAAGTCAGGAATTGAGATGCCTCCTGTCTTGCCTTTGTTGTCCAATATCACCTTTGTTATTCTAGGTTTCTTCTGTTTCCAGATGAATTTTAGGAATATTTTCTCTAGATCTTTGAGGTATGTTAATGGCATTTTGATTGGTATTGCATTAAATTGGTATAACAGTTTTGGGAGTATGACCATTTTCACAGTGTTTGTTCTTCCTAACCAAAAGCAAGGAATATCCTTCCATTTTCTAATATCCTTTTCAATCTCCTTTTTAGAGTAGTATAATTTTTAGCATATAGGTCTTTTGCATTCTTGGTTAGGTTTATTCATAGGTCTTTCATTTTTTTAGATGCTATTGGGAAAGGTGATATTTTCATAATTTCTCTTTCATTTCAGTTTTTCTGGGTAAATACCCAGGAGGAGAATAGCTGGGTTGAATGGAGCTTTCAGTCCTAGTCTTCTGAGAATTCTCCATACTGATTTCCATAGTGGTTGCACCAGTCTACACTCCCACCAACAGTGAAGCAGTGTTCCTTTTCCCCCACAGCCTCACCAACATTTGTTATCAGTTGATTTCTTGATGGCAGCTATTCTTTCCGGTGTGAGATGATGTCTCAATGTTGTTTTAATTTGCATTTCTCGAATGACCAGTGATGAACATTTCTTCATGTATTTGTTTGCCATTTGTATATCTTTATCTAAGAACTATGTGTTCATCTCAGCTGCCCATTTTTGGAGAGGGTCTTTGAATTTTGGGGGGTTGATATTTTCAATTCTTTATATATTCTTGATATAAGTCCTTTGAGGGGTTGCTGGTTAAAATTCTTTCCCATTCTGTTGGTTTTCTTTTCACTCTGCTGGTAATTTCTTTTGAAGTGCAGAAACTTTTCAATAATATCAGATCAGTACCCAGGCTTTTCTTTGTTGGCAGGTTTTAAATAACATTTTCAATGTCAGTAGCTGATATTGGGTTATTCAAAATTATTGAATCTTCTTGATTGAGCTTTGGTAGTTCATATGTTTCTAGAAATCTGTCCATTTCCTCTGTGTTTTCCACCCTGTGTGAGAAGAGGTTTTCAAAATAGGTGTTCATGATCTTTTGACTTTCCATGGTGTCTGTAGTAATTTCCTTCTTTTCAGTCCTTATTGTGTGGATTTGAGTTTTTTTCTTTCTTTTTCTTGATAAGGTTGGCTAGGGGTTTATCAAGTTTTTTATTCTCTCAAAAAACCAGCTCTTTGATTCATTAATTCTTTGTATTGATTTTTTATTTTCAGTTGCATTAATTTCTGCTCTAATCTTTACACTTTCCTCTCTTCTATGAGCTTTGGGTTTGACTTGCTCTTCTTTTTCTAGGAACTTAAGATATAGCATTAAGTTATTTATTTATGTTAGCTCCATTTTCTTGATGTGACTATTTCTTGCTAAATATTTCCTTCTTATGACTACTTTTGTTACATCCCATAGGTTACAGTATGTTTTATCAGTATTTTCATTTTATTGTAGATATTGTTTTATTTCTTCTTTAATTTCATCAGTAACCCACTAGTTATTCAGAAGTTTGTTATTTAATTTCCATGTATTTATGCAGGTTTTTTTGCCATTGATTTCCCATTTTAGTGCACTATGATCAGATCTTATGCATGGGATAATTTCATTCCCTGTACATTTAGTTAAGAACGCTTTATGGGTTAATATACAGTCTGTTTTAGAGAATGTCCCATGTGTAGTTGAGAAGAATGTATATTCTGATTTGATTGGGTGGAACACTCTGTAAACATCCACTAGGTCCATTTGCTCACAGGTATAATGTAGTTCCATTATTTCTTTGCTGACTTTTTGTCTAGTTGATCTATCTCTTTGTGACAGTGAGGTGTTAAGTTCTCCTATTACAATTGTGTTCTTGTGTATTTGGTTTTTCATGTCCATTAGTATCTGTCTTACATAGTTGGGTGCTCCTCTATTTGGTGCATATATATTTATAATTGTTAGTTCTTCCTCTTGTAGTTTTCTGCTTACAAGTAGATAATGGCCTCTTTATCTCTTTTAATCCTTTTAGGTTTGAAGTTCACTTTGTCTGCAAACAGAATAGCTACCCCTGATTTTTTCTGATTCCTGTTACATGGCATACTGTTTTCCATTCTTTGACTCTTAATCTATGAGGGTTTTCTTTCTTTTTTTTTTTTTTTGAGTCACATGTGTTTCTTGTATATAGCATATTGTGGAATCCTATTTCTTGATCCATCCTGTCAACCTATTTCTTTTGATAGGTGAATTGAGGCCATTTACATTTAGGGGTATCACTGATATGTACTGGCATGACTTTGCCATGTTGTGTTCCTATTATTGGTTTCCTGCTTTTCTCCCTTGTTTAATTTCTTGTTAACTGGTGGTTTCTTTCTGCTGTTGTTCTGAAGATTGTGGTCATGTTTATCTCTATCTAGCATATCTTTTAGTACTCTTTCTAGGGTTGGTTTGGTGGACATGAATTTCTTCAGTTGTTCTTTGTCATGGAAGTATCTGGTTTCTCCATTAAATTTGAGAGATGTTTTTTTCTGGGTACATCAGTCTGGGTTGAAAGTTGTTTTCTTTTAGGGCTTGAAATACTTCACTCCAAGCTCATCTTAACTTGAAGGTTTGTGCTGAAAAGTTTTCCGTGATTCTAATAGACTTTCCTTGATAGATGAGTTGTGTTTTTTCTCTAACAGCTTTTAGTATACTGTTTTTATGCTGTATGTCTGGAATCTTAATTATTATATGTCTGGGTGTAGATTTATATTGGTTGTGACTGTTTGGCATTCAATATTCCTCACTTGTTTGTATATCAGATTTTTCTACATGTTTGGGAAATTTTCTGCTATTACTTCTGTGAATATTTTACCTATGTCATTTGCATTGGCTCCTGCATCTTCACTCATGTGTATTAGTCTTATATTGTTTCTCTTGGCATCATCTTGAAGCTGCTGGATTGTCATTTCATGCTGCTTCGTTGTTTTTTTAAGTTCTATCTTTTCACTGTCACTATATGCGATCCTGTCCTCAAGGTCTGAAATTCTATCTTAGCTTCCTTTAAATGGATTTGCCAGCTTTCAATAGAATTTTTTGTTTCTTGGATATCTCTTTGAATTTGTTTCATGGATTCTGCTTGTTTTCTGCATTGTTCATTCAAAGTTTCAATCAATTTCTCATG
>PVJX010016445.1:5900-40408 GCA_004027295.1 Dolichotis patagonum | reverse complement strand
AAGAATTGCTTCCCTTTCAATTTCATTGAAGAGTTTCAGGAGTGTTGGAGTTAAGTCTTCTTTGTATTTCTTGTAGAATTCTGCAGTGAATCCATCTGGGCCTGGACTCTTCTTTGTAGGCAAGGACTTAATTACATTTGCAATTTCAGTAATAGAAATTGGGTTATTCAGCAGTTTTACATCTTCCTGATCCAGCTTTCGTAGTTCATATGTATCTAGGAATTTGTCTATTTCTTCAGTGTTATTGAACCTATGAAAGTGGAGGTTTTCAAAGTAGGTGTTGATGATCTTCTGTATTTCCACTGAGTCTGTAGTAATTTCACCTTTTTCATTTCCTATTGCATGAATTTGAGTTTTTTCTTTCCTTTTTTAAATAAAGTTGGCCAGGGGCTTATCAATTTTATTTATTCTTTCAAAGCACCAACTCTTTGATTCATTGATCCTTTGTACTGTTTTCTTAGTCTCTATTGCATTAATTTCTGCTTTAATCTTTATAATTTCCTCCCTTCTTTTGGCTTTGGGCTTGGCTTGCTCTTCTTTTTCTAGATGTTTGAGTTGTAGCATCAGGTTGTTTATTTGTGTTCGTTCTGTCTTCCTGATGTGGGAACTCAATGGCCAAGATAGAAAACACTACCAACAACAAGTGTTGGAGAGGCTGTGGGGAAAAAGGAACTCTTCTACACTGTTGGTGGGAGTGTAGACTGGTGCAACCACTGTGGAGCTCAGTCTGGAGATTCCTCAAAAAGCTGGGTATGGAAGTCCCATTTGACCCAGCTATTCTGCTTCTAGGCATATTCCCACAAGAACTGAAAACATCATACCACAGTGATATATGTGCACCCATGTTTATAGCAGCACAATGTGTAATAGCCAGATCTTGGAAACAACCTAAGTGCCCATCAACTGAGGAATGGATAAAAAAGTTGTGGCATTTTTATACAATGGAGTACTACTCAGCTATAAAGAATGATCACATCGAGATATTTATAAATAAATGTACGTGACTTGAGACCATTCTCTTAAGCGAAATAAACCAAACTCACAAGGGTAAATACCATATAGTCTCCCTAGTATGAGATTTGATAAGAGTATATAAGACTTTATGGTAAGCATGGGTCCCCATCTCATAGCTTCGAAGTCTTTCAAAGTTTTAAATCATCAGTTGGAATGGTTTTATCCTGTTTTGTTTGACTATATCATATGTGATGATATGAACAGCTGTTTTGAAGAAAACAAAACATTATGACAGCTATTGCTGATTTAATATCATCCTTCTTAGAAGTCCTACCGTGCTTTTTTTGTTCTGCTACTGTTGGTTCTATCTATCACATTTTGTCTTATTGGAATTTGAATATGTGTGATAGTTCAAACAAAATTATTTTTTATCGAAAATGAGATATTATAGTACCCATTGATCATTTTCTGTTATTAGGTTCAGAAAGCCCTGTAATTCTTTCACTCTATGCATGGCTTTATAGTATTGTGTTATGTTTGATACTATTGTATTTGAAACTATGCTCAACTATAGCAGAGTAAGAGATATGGTGTTAGCTACTGTTGATGTCCAGTTGACTTAATATAAAGTACTGTGTTGCCTATGTTGTCCTGTTCTGATCTGCTCTGTACTGTCCCCTTTTGTTTTATTCTCTTTCAAATATAAAAAAGAAGAGTGAAAAGAAGAAAGGAAGGGAGAGCAAATGAGATAAAGAAAGAAAAAGAGAAATATTTTCAAATATTGCTTACATTAAACAGTTCTGCATGCTTTTGTCTACACAGTGAAATCTGAGCTTTCTTGCATGACATTTCGGTCTTTGCAGCAGTTGTATGCTAGTTCACTACTGATCGAGGATGTCTCATTCTTTCACATTCTACAACTCTGTACTCTTCCCTCCAAACGTGGAATTGCCCACCACCTGTCTTCTCCAACATTATTTGCCTTCTAAACCACTTCCAGAAGATCTTCTTTCTCTACCCTCCCATACAGAAATATTTCCCTTTTTAAATTCCTACAGCAGGTACTATTTTAGCTAATAGAGTTCTTTGCACTTCAGCTTTCAAAGTCTGCTGATGTCTGTACAAGTTCCTTAAGGACAGATTCTCCCACAGTGGCTCATGTGGTGCCACAGAGCCAGCTACATGATAAGAACATTAATATATTTTGAACACATTACATAATTAATAATTAAATCACTCTACTTTATGTCTCTCTCATGCTAGGCTTTTGTTGTTTTTTACACTGAGCACCGGGGGTTTGTTGTTACTTTCCACAGATTTCCTCTACCTGTGGTTCTGGGTTACGGACTACGGATTCAGTTACTTCTCAGACACCCTGGCCTCTCTATAGTCAGAAGTAGGAGCCCAGAAGATGAGGAAGATTTTGATATAACTAAAGTATGCACAATAAAATAATGTCTCAGTATCAAAAAAAAGTAGATGTGGTATTTTGAACAATTTCCTTTAGGATTTATCTATGAATTAATGAATCTCATTTATATTATCAAGTACATAGCTATGGAAAGTATTTAATTTTTTTCAAAATGATTTGTACTTTTTTCAGATATGTTTATTTTCAGTGTCTGTTGTGCAATTGATATCTTACCAATTTTATCAAGGGATATTAATTTTATTTTGTTACTAAAGTCAATTTACTTTTGATTTTTTATGGCTTTTACGTTGTTCTAGTTCCCTGTTATTTCCTATCTTCCATTTTTGTTGTTTCCTTTTCTATTTTATTTCTTGTTTGTGTTGAACATTTCAGATTCAGAGCATCACCTTAGCATTGCATAAACATATACATGTAATACAATACTTACATATATGTGTCTCCCAAGATAATGTCTACCCCAGCTCCCAAAGTTTAATGAATGGTATTTTCAGTTTCAATAGTTTGTAATTTCTGTTGCTTTCTTTTCTAGAAATCATGATTTTGAGAAACTTATATATTAAAACATAAAAGAATTGTAGTTGTGTGCACATTTTATACATGAACACACATGTAATAAAACTACTACATAACCTATTTGGTTTAAAAATACATATTATAAAAATGCATTTATTTTAAATATATAGAGTATACAATTTAATTATATGTTACAGCATATTCTTAATTTTGGCAGATTTCCAAATGTTGAAATTATACTCTGAGGTGAGATTAAGTCACATATGAGGGCTAAACAACAGCAACAATAACAATGACAACAACAACAGGAAAATGAATAATATAAGCACAGAGGTGATGTCTATGTGTTATGATTTAGTATAATAAATTCAAGCATTTACAAAGTGATAATTATGATGTATACAATTTTCAGGCTTGGTTTCCTATATACTCCCTAATCCAGATCCCAACTACCTTCCCATATTGAGCGTTTTAATAACATTGATCTTCAGATTAGTTACTATGAATATTATATACATGAGAATGTGCCATGACATTTCTGTAGATCTCAATGAGAATTTATGTCCCCCTCATTCATCAGATACAAATTAATGCTACTCTTCACTGAGGTTTAAGATATATTTTTCTGGGTATGGTGGCACATGCCTCAAAATGTTGCACTATGAAGGCTGAGACAGGAGGATGTCCATGAATTTGAGGACAGCCTGAGATACTTAATGAATTCAATGCATGTTTTATATTGAGAGACTGTTTTAAGGGAAATAATTAAATAAATAAGTAAATAAATAAAAAGTCTTTACAAAATATTGTAGGTAGCATTTTTTTACTGTACCTAGATCATATCATTACACTGCCACTCATTACTGCAGATTCATAGTTTTAATTTCCTGCCAATGCATATTTCCTCCTCTACACACCTGTGAATTGCCAGACATTGGCTACAAGAAGCTAAGACCTCCTGTGAGTCAGCACGATGTACAGGCTGCCTTGGGTAGAGCTATTCACCAGCCCTCACCTGTTAGTCTGCACCATTTGTGGACTTCAAGGGAGGAGACCAAGAAGTCAACAAGAAGCTAAGACCTCCCATGAGTCTGCATCACCTTTGGGCTGACTGGGGGAGAGCCAGATGCCAGTCAGTGAGAGTGAGCTGTAAGTATTTAACTTTTGGTGAAGTTATCTGAGCTTTGGTTGGGGAAACTATCTCCCTTGTCAGAGACAAAGTTGAGCAGGGTAGCTGTGTTGGACATTGCTGAAGTGTGAGTAGGGGAACAAAGGAGTATATCAACAATATATTGGGTGAGTGTACTGGATTGAAGATCAGATTCTGTGAGGTCAGTGGCAAGGGCTTGACTAAAGAAGTATGGGCTGTCCCTGAAGCCATGAGGCAGGACTGTCCATGTAAGTTGTGCAGATTGAAAGGTGTCCAGATCTGTCCATTTAAAAGCAGTGATCCTGACAGTCAGGGTGTAGGGGTACAGTGGAGAAGACATCCTTGAGGCCTAGCACTGAGAAGTAAGCAAGGTGGATGGGGAATATGAGACAGTGCAGTATGAGGGTTTTGGACAACTGGGTGAATTGGCATGACTGCATTATTGATGTCCCTGAGGTCTTGTACTAATCACTATGACCCATCTGGTTTGAATACAGGAAGAATAAGGTGAATGTGTAAACTTTAAGAAGATAGAATATGGCAAAGAATAAGATTTTTGAGTCCCTGTAGGTGTGGGAGGACTACAGACTATTGTGGAACACAAGGGAAAGCAGAAATCTCCTTATGATGATTTAAAACTGGCATGAGTGCACGTGGCATGAGTGGCACACTTAGTGTTGGAAGTGTCCCAGACTACTGGATCGATGAGGGAGGAGGTAAGAGGAAGGGCAAGGGTAGCAGCACATAGGCACTGGGGTTGAAGGCTGAGGGCTCTGGGAAGAATGAAAATAGAAGAAAAATTGAGGTTTTGAAGTAAGTCTCTGCCTAAAAGAAGTATAGAACAGGTTGGGATGACTAAAAAGATGTGTATGAAGAATAAATCTTGAAACTGACAGAGAATGAGGCCCATCTGTAGAGACTGTGTTGGTTGACCATAAATCCCCACAATAAAAACATGTGACCTAGAGCATCTGCCTAAACACTCAGACATAATACTATATGTAACCTCTATGTCATTAACAAAAGAAAGTGTTTTACCTGAAATGTTCAGTGAGACTCAGGGTTCCAAGAGAGTCACGCTGGTGGGGGCTATGGACCCTAAACCCTGTCAATGTTCTCCAGTGGTGAATCTGAGATCAGTCAATGGTGAACCCAGATGCAGAGATGGCAAACTTATTGGCTCCTGAGAGGGCGGGAAAGTTGATGACTTACCCACTCTTTGGCAGGCAGGGCAGTTGAACTTCCAGTGGCCCTCTTGATTGCAGAGAGGACATGGTGCTGGAAGAGGTCTTGGGTCTGGGCAGGCTCGTGCCCAGTGTTCTTGCTGCATTTAAAGCATGGTCCTGGAGGGGCTTGGGACTTGGAGGCTGTATTGGTGATTTCACTAGCTGGTGCATCTCTCTAAGCTCCAAGTGTAACAGGGGAAAAAGTGACCCTGGAGTTTGGCCTCAAGTCTAATTTTGTCTAAATCCTGTTTAGCCTGTAATATTTCTTCTAGTTTGTCCTGTTTTAGTTGTTGCTCTCTAGTGTTAAAAACATGGGAGGCCACATTTAAGAGATTCTTTTGTGGGGACTGAGGGCCTAGATTAGATTTTTAAAGTTTGGTTTGTGTGTCTGGCACTGCCTGGGAAATGAAATGAGAATTAAGTTGAATAATTCCCTCGGGCATAGCAGGGTCCACATCAGTAAGTTTAGTAAGGGCTTCTGTAAGCTGAGTCATAAATTCCACCAGGTTTTCATCTGCCCACTGGGTTTATTCTCTTAATTTTTAATAGTTAATCTGTTTGTGAGAAATTTTGCAGAGGCTCTGAATAAGACATTCAATCATTTGGGCTATGTGTTTGGAGCCATTAGCATTAGGTTGATAGCACCATTTGGGGTCTTGGTTGGGAACAATTATCACCCCTATAGGAAATTCTTGGTTAGGTTTATGTCTCTTGTCCACAACCAGTTGAGCCACTTACCATAGTTCTGAGTTTTGAGTAGGAGACAGGGTGGCAGAGGAAATAATTTGAGCATCCTCATAAGTTAATTACATGCTTGAAACATAAATTTGAGTTGTTTTGTGATATGAAAAGGGTCTTCACTGAAGTAGTCTACATGATCTCAAATGTGTGTGAGATCAGTTATAAAAAAAGGAACATGAACAAGACTTTCAGTACCAGCAATTTCACAAAGAGGGAGGAGAGATTGAGGGGTGGAGGAAGAAGAATTGGGCGAGGTTAAGGATGGCATCTGGTTGATGACAGCAGATTAAGGTGAGAGGAGGGCTCTATGAGAATGTGTATGATGGGCAGGAGAGGAGGTATGAGGGGGGTTGCCGGAGAGAAGTGAGGTGATATGAGAGGAGGAATGGGCTGAGTATGCAAAAGTTGAAGGAGGCTGTGGGACAGGAAAAGATGATGCAGACTAGAGAGGAGGGGGAGAGGATGGTGGAGGTGGAAGGGAAGGATAAAGAGATGGTGGAAAATTGGCCGAGGGAGGAGGTGCCTCAACTGTTGCAAGAGGTTGAAGGATTTCAGAAGACAGAGTGACGTGGGAGACCATGGTGAGGGTGGGGGTGTGGTCAACAATGAGTAAGGAGGACAAGGGGAGGAGGGTTGAGGATCGGCCAGAGAGAAGGATTATGAAAAGTGGGGGGGCTGAAGGCTTGCATGAGTATGGAGGAGGAAGGACAGAATTGACTTCATCAATAGGATCAGAGAAAGAAGTGAAAGATCCTAGTAATGTGTTGAATGGAAAGGAGAGGAGAGCCTGCGGAGTGAACCAAAAGGATTTGAGTCACTCTATAGGACCAGATAATGCCTGGGGCTCAAAAAATGCCTGAACGTGGGAAATTTCTCCCCACTTGCATTCTAATATCCATAGTTATCTAAATCCCTAATAGTATCATAATCAAATGTACCTTCCTCTGGCCAGTGCTTGGCAATGTTGAGAGGGTACATAGGCCATAGTTTGGCAGAGGAGAATAAGTTGTTTGGATCTAATCACTTGTTTTTGGCTCAAAGGGCCCAGTTGGCATAAGAGACATCTGAGAAGAGTATGATGTTTTGGTAGGGCATGAGTAGTCCCCATAATGAGCCCAATTAGGGATGAGGCAACAAAAGCAGGTCATGGACCTGTGGTGGGTCATCACCAACCTCAGAAACACATTCGAGGAGAGATCTCAACAACTGTGTGCATTAGTTATCACCAGGGGAAACAAAAGGGGAAGCAAAGTCCCAGAAGATGAGCAAGGGAGTGTCCCAGTGTAGGCCTACAACTTAAGAGACAGGCACTCTGAGTGAGAGTTGGCTCACCTGTGAGAACCTGGAGAGATTAGGCTTGGCTGGTGGATGGTAACTAATAATGTCAGGGGCAGGGATTCCCCATCAGAGAGGAAAAGAGAAAAAGAGAGTGTGATCTCTCAGCCAAGTGGAATTGGGACCAGGGTACAGACCCCCAGGAGCCATGGTCTCTGTCTACTCCGAGTCTAACACAGCACAAACTATTTGATTTCCTGTGGGGTGAGAGAGAGAGAGAAGAGAGAGAGATAACAGGAGGAAAGAAAACAAGCCTTTATTGAGGGGCTGCTGAAGAGACACAGGCACCCTTCAGAATCTTTAGGAAAAACTGTGAGCTTATTATTCAGAACTTAAGGGGCAGAACTAAAGAAGCAGGCCAAGTGGCATATTGACACTGGTAGGAGGAACCTTTGAGCATGTGTGAAAAATGGGAGGTTTGACTTGTGGGTTTGTGAAAAGAACACCAGGGGATGCTGTCAAGCACCAAAAGGTCATACAGGAGGAAAAACGTATCACCACCCCCACTCAAGTGCCTCTTTCTTTTGAACATTTTCTTCCTATTTCACAATACCTTTTATACAGTTAGTCCTTATTTACACTTTCAGTATCTCACATCAGAGAAACAATGTGATATTTACACATGTGGGTCCAATTTACTTCACTTGAAACTAATGTCTCAAGATGCATCCATTTACCTAGAAATGTGTTGAGTATATCCTTCTCCCAAATGTTGTGGTGAATTGCAGAGGAATTGTTATGAACTTCCAGAAATACTTAAATTCCTTCCTAGACTTATTCTGTAACCCACTGGTTGTTTATGAGTGTGTTATACATTTTCCACATGCCTCTACATTTTCTGTGATTTCTTTCATTGTTGACTTCAACTTTCATTGTACTGAGTCCTAACAGTACACATGGGGTGCTTTCAATTTCCTTTGAATTACTTATGCATGTTTTGTAGATTATTATGTTATCTATGGAGAACCAGATAGCAAGACTGAGGCCTAACTGCCCTCCTCTGTGAACAATAATTAGAAAGGTAGAATATGTGTGATAGTATAAAAAAATTTTTATCAAAAATGAGATATTATAGTACCCATTGATCATTCTCTGTTATTTGGTTCAGAATGCCCTGTAATTCTTTCACTCTTTGAATGGTTTTATACTATTTTGTTATGTTTGATATTGTTGTATTTGAAACTATGCTCAACTATAGCAGAGAAAGAGATATTGTGATAGCTACTGTTAATGTCTGGTTGTTTTAATGTAAAGTACTGTGTTGCCTATGTTGTCCTGTTCTGATCTGCTCTGTACTGTCCTCTTTGGTTTTATTCTCTTTAAAATAAAATTTCAAAAAAATAAGAAGGTTTAGTGTTTCTCTTTCATTAATTAGATCTTTGACCCATTCAATTTTAGTTTAGTGAATGGTAAGAGATATGGGTCTAGTTTTAGTCTTTGGTATGTGGTAAGCCAACTTTTCCTTGACTATTTTTTAAATTAATTTGATTTAAAGAGAAAAAATACAACCAAAGAAAACAGAAAAAGGGTAGCAACAATACAGAATTCCATAGGCAAAAAATAAAACAACAACAACAGAAAAAACAAAATCTAAAACACTAAGAAATCACCACTTGATAAGTTATATACTCTCATCATTGGAAATAGTTGTTCAACTTACAAAATTAAAGCATACAAAGTAGACATTCAAACCATGAGACTGTTAAAGTTCTGCTCAACAATCTAAGAAAAACAGTAATATGGTCATTTATCTTACACATTTAAACATACATGCAGTTATATCCTTTAGAGCACTTTCTTTTCTACAGTAGGAACTTTTTACAGTAGGAATTATGCATTTTGGATTTTATTACTCCTACAGTTATTACTTTTTACACTAGAGACACAATGTAATATTTATAAATATGATTCTTATTTATTTCACTAATGAGGATAATCTCAAGTTGTCTCCATTTCCCTACGAAGGCTGAGTATTATTCTATTGTGTAAAAATACCACATCTTTTTCATCCACTCTGCAGTTGATCGGCATCTTGGTTGTTTCCAAGATTTAGCTATTTATTAAATAGGGTTTCTTTCAATGATGATGTTAGAATGTTTTGTAAAAGATAAGGTAGCTGAGTATGTTAGAGAGTTGTTTTTGCATCCTCTGGTCTGTTCCATTGACCCTAGGGTCTTTTTTTAATTTGTTAGTTTCATTTTTTTTTCAAAATGCTATGCTGTTTTTGTCACAATAGCTCTGCAGTGTAATTTCAAGTCAGGGATTGTGATGCCCCCTGCCTTACTTTTGTTGCTTAGGATGGCTTTTGCTACTCTAGGTATCTTCTGGTTCCAAATCAATTTTAGAAAAGTTTTCTCTGATTCTGTGAGTTATTCTATTGGTATTTTCATTACGATTGCATTGAATCTGTATAATAATTTTAGGAGTATGTATATTTTCAATGTATTGATTATTCCTACCCCAGAACAAGGGATGGGATTCCATTTTCTGATATCCTCTTTAATGTTCTTTTTCCAAGTACTATATTTTTTAATGAAAATTATTTTATTTCCATCATTGGGTTAATTCTTAACTATTCCTTTTATGGGAATTCTACTGTGAAAGGTGTTGTTTCTCTAATTTCTCTGAGTTTATTATTTGTGTACAGGAATGCTATGAATTTTGTATCCAGGTATGCTACTCAGTTTAGTTATTAAATCTAGGTGTGTTTTCATGGACATTTTGGTGTCATCTATAGAGTATTTTGTCATGCACAAATAATGATTTCTTCCTTCCTGTCCTTATTCCTTTAATATCTTGATCTTGTGTAATTGCTCTGGCTAATATCTCCAGAACTATATTGAATGGGAGTGATGATAGTGGACATTTTTTTCTCATTCCTGATTCTAGAAGGGAAGCTTTCACTTTTTGTCCATTTAGTACAATGCCGGCTGTTGGTTTGTCATAGATAGCCTTTATCAGATTTAGATAAAGGCCATACATTCAAATTTTCTGTATGATTTTAATCATAAGTGGGTATTGCACTTTGGATCATGTTGTCTGACAGTCAACATAGAATAAGTTCAATTCCTTTACATTTACTTCACCATGTTGTATGGATTAGTAGGTGATTTATTTTAGATAACAAAGCATCCATAGCTGAGAAGAATATGTATTCTGATGTGGTGGGGAGGATACTCTGTAACTATCTACTAAGTGCATTTGTTCACAGTTTTGGGTCAGTTCTGATACTTCTTTGTTGATTTCTTGTTAGTTAGCATGTCTATTTTTGACAGTGGGTTATTGAGGTCTCCTGTTACAACGTGATTTTTCAAGTCTGTTAGTATTTTTTACTATAGTTGTATGCATAGGCATTTGCTTCATTCATATTTATGATCTATTCATCTCTCAGTGTTTGTTTAGCAAGTATATAGTGACCTGCTTTGTCTCTTTTGATCAGTCTTGGCTTGAACTTCATTTTATCTGAATACAGAATAGCTACTCATGCTTTTTTTTCTGGGTTCTTGTGGCATGAAGTATTGTTTTTCCATCCTTTGAATTTCAGTCTACTGACTACTTTTTGAGTTAAATGTGTTTCTTGTATGCAGAATATTGTTGGATTATTTAAATCCCTTCTACTAGTCTGCTTCTTTTGACTGGTGAATTGAGGCCATTTAAATTGATGGTTTAAAGTGATAGGATTTGATTTATCCTTATTATATTATTTTCTTGTTGTTGGTTCCCTTTTTGCCTCTTTTAATTGATTGCCTTTCCTGTGGCTTCTTATATTTAGTGTTCTTGGAGTTGTAAACTTCATTGTCTCTAAAGGATTTTTCAGAATGTTTTGTAGAGCTGCTTTAGTAGTCATGAATTTCTTCAGTTGTTCTTTTTCATAGAAGTATCTTATTTCTGCATCACGTTTTAAAGATAGTTTTGCGGGGTATATCAATCTGTGTTGGAGGTTGTTTTCTTTCTGGACCTGAAGTACTTTACTTCAAGCTGCTTAACTTAAGGTTTTGTACTGAGAAGTCTTCTGTGATTCTAATGGTCTTCCTGTTTATGTGATTTGTTTTTCTATAACACTTTCTAATGTTCTGTTCTTCTGTCAAATTTCTGGAATCTTCACTATTATGTGCCCTTTGGGTAGATTTTTTTGCTTGGTATTTTTTTTTGAGACAAGGTCTTTGTAGCATAAACTGACCTTAAACCCACTATGTAGTCCAGCCTGGCTTTGAAATCACAGTGATTCTTCTGTCTCAGCCTGCAGAGTTCTGGGATTGTAGATGTGCACTACCATGCCTGGCTTGGAATAGATTTTTTTTTTATCATGTCTCATTGGAATTGTATATGTCTTACTTATCTGCATGTCAATTTATTCATGTTTGGAATCTTATCTGACATTACTTTGGTGAATAGGTTTTCTAATGTTTTTTTTTACTGATTTTTAATTGACTGTTTTTTCAGTTTTTTTTAAATTTTATTTAGAAAGAAAAAAACAAACAAAACAGAAAAAAGGGTAGCAACAATACAGAATTCCAAAGGAAAAAAAGAAAAGAACAACAACAAAAAAACACTAAGAAATCACTCATTGATAAATTACATACTGTCATCTTGGAAATAGTTATTCAAGTTACAAAATTAAAGCATACAAAGTAGACTTTCAAACAGTGAGACTATTAACAGTTCTGCTCAACAATCTAACAAAAACAGTAGTATGGTCATCTATCTTCAACAATTAAACATACATGCAATTATATCCTTTAGAGCACTTTCTTTTGCTCTCTCTTTTACAGTAGCAATTATGCATTTTGGGTTTTATTACTCCTACTGTTCTTCTTACTTTTTCTATTTTAAAGACAATAAAACAAAAGAGGGCAAAACAAAACAGATCACAACAACATAAGCAACACAACACTTTACAACAAGACAACCGAAATTAACAGTAGCTGTCAAAATATCTCTTTCTCTGCTATAGTTGAGCATAGTTTCAGATACAATAATATCAAACATAACACAATAGTATAAAACCATTCAAGAGAATGAAAGACTTACAGGACATTCTGAACCCAATAACTATGATCAATGGCTACTGTAATATCTCATTTTGAATAAAAAGATTTGTTTGTACTATCACATATATTAAAATCCCAATAAGACAACATGATAGAACCGATAGTAATAGCAGAGTAGAAGCATGGTAGGACTTCTAAGGAAGATGATATTAAATCAGCAATGGCTGCCATAATGTTTTGTTTTCTTCAAAACCACTGTTCATACAATCATGCATAATAAAGTCAAACAAAACAGAATAAAACCATTCCAACTGATGAATGAAAACATTGAAAGGCTTCCAACCAATGAAATGGGGAATCATGATTACAATAAAATCTTATATACTCTTACCAACTCTCAAACTAGGGAGACTATATGGTATTTACACATGTGTGTTTGGTTTATTTCACTTGTGAAGTCGTGTCCATTTATTTATAAATATCTCAGTGTGATCATTCTTTATAGCTGAGTAGTACTCCATTGTATAAAAATACCACAACTTTTTAATCCATTCCTCAGTTGACAGGCACTTAGGTTGTTAAAGATCTGGCTATTACAAATTCTTCTGCTATACACATGGGTGCACATGTATCACTGTGGTGTGATGTTTTCAGTTCTTCTGGGAATATGCCTAGAAGCGGAATAGCTGGGTCAAATGGGACTTCCAAACCCAGCTTTTTGAAGAATCTCCAGACTGACCTCCAAGGTGGCTGCACCAGTCTACACTCCCACCAACAGTGCAGAAGAGTTCCTTTTTCCCCACAGCCTCTCCAACACTTGTTCTTGGTAGTTTTTTTCTATCCTGGCCATTCTTTCTGGGGTGACCTGGAATCTCAGTGTAGTTTTAATTTGCATTTCTCTAATGACTAATGATGATGAACATTTTCCCATGTATTTATTTCCCATTCACAATTCTTCATCTGAGAACTGTGTATTCATTTCAGATGCCCATTTTTGGATTGGGTCTTTGAATTTCGAGGGTGTGATTTTTTTTTAATTCTTTATAAGATCTAGACAGAAGTCCTTTGTCTGAGGGACAATCCATTAAGATTTTTTCCCAATTTGTGGGTTTTCTTTTCACTCTCCTGGAAATCTCTTTGGACATGCAGAAACTCTTTAATAAGATATGGTCCCAGTTACTGATTCTGGGAAGTATATCCCGTGCAGTTTGATTCTTGTTCACGAATTCTCTACCTACCCTTATGTCTTCAAGATTTTTACCTACTTTGTCTTCCAACAGATTTAGTGTTTCTGTTTTAAGATTTAGATCTTTGATCCATTTAGATTTTAGTGATAGGCATGGTGATAGGCATGGGTCTAGTTTTAGTCTTCTGCATACGGATAGCCAATTTTTCCAGCACCATTTGTTGAAGAGACTGTCATTCTTCCAGCGAACATGTTTGTGATCATGTTCCAGTGAACAAAGATAACATGGTTGAGTGGGTTTGTGGTTGTGGATGTATCTTCCAATCTATTCCATTGATCTTCAGGTATGTTTTTATTCCAGTACCATGTTGATTTTATTACTGTATCTTTGTAGTATAATTCCAAATCAGGGATTGTGATGTCTCCTGCCTTGCCTTTGCTGCTTAGAACTGCCTTTGCTATTTTAGGTCTCTTCTGGTTCCAGATGAATTTTAGGAGTGATTTCTCTAGATCTATGAGGTATGTTCGTGGTATTTTGATTGGGATTGCACTGAATCCATATAGTAATTTTGGGAGAATCACCATTTTCACAGTGTTTTTTCTTCCTATCCATGAACAGGGGCTGTCTTTTCATTTTCTGAGGTCCTCTTCAATTTTCTTTTTCAGGGTATTATAATTTTCCTTGTATAGCAGTTTTACATCTTTCGTGAGATTAATTCCTAAGTATTTCATTTTTTTGGATGCTAGTGTGAATGGTATGGCTTCTCTTACTTCTCTCTCAGTATTTTTGTTGTTAGTGTATAGGAATGCTATTGATTTTTGAGTATTGACTTTGTATTCAGCTACATTGCTGAATTTATTTACTATAACTAGGAGTTTTTCAATGGAGTTTTGGGGGTCATCTATGTAAAGTATCATGTCATCTGCAGACAATGATAATTTAACTTCCTCTTTTCCTATCTTTACTCCTCTTATTTCTCTCTCTTGTCTAATTGCTCTGGCTAGTATTTCCAGTACTAGGTTGAATAGGAGCAGTGACAGGGGACATCCTTGCCTTGTACCTGATTTTAAGGTAAAGACTTTCAGTTTTTGGCCATTTAATATGATACTGGATGTAGTTTTGTCATAGATAGCCTATATCATATTGATGTAAAGACCACCTATTCCAATTCTCTGTAAAGTTCCTATCATGAATGAGTGTTGGATCTTATCAAAAGCTTTGTCTGCATCTCTAGAGATGATCATGTGGTTCTTCCTCTTGGCTCTATTGATATGGTGGATTACATCTATTGATTTACATATGTTGTACCATCCGTGCATTCCTGGGATGAATCCCACTTGGTCGGGGTGAATAATGTTCTTGATGATTTGTTGTATCCTGTTTGCTACTATTTTATTGAGAATTTTTGCATCTACGTTCATCAGGGAGATTGGCCTGTAGTTCTCTTTTTTAGTTGAGTCTTTCTCTGGTTTTGGTACTAGAGTGATATTTGCTTCCAGAAATGACTTAGGAAGAATTGCTTCCCTTTCAATTTCATTGAAGAGTTTGAGGAGTGTCGGAATTAAGTCTTCTTTGTATTTCTTGTAGAATTCTGCAGTGAATCCATCTGGGCCTGGGCTCTTCTTTGTTGGCAAGGACTTAATTACATTTTTAATTTCAGTAATACAAATGGGGTTATTCAGCAGTTTTACATCTTCCTGATCCAGCTTTGGTAGTTCATATGTATCTAGGAATCTGTCTATTTCTTCAGTGTTGTCAAACCTATGAGAGTAGAGGTTTTTGAAATAGGAGTTGATGATCTTCTGTATTTCCACCGAGTATGTAGTAATTTCACCTTTTTCATTACTTATTGCATGAATTTGAGTTTTTTCCTTCGTTTTTTTAATAAGGTTGGCCAGGGGCTTATCAATTATATTTATTCTTTCAAAAAACCAACACTTTGATTCATTGATCCTTTGTACTGTTTTCTTAGTGTCTATTGCATTAATTTCTGCTCTGATTTTTATAATTTCCTCCCTTCTTTTGGCCTTGGGCTTCACATGCTCTTCTTTTTCTAGATGTTTGAGTTGGAGCATCAGGGTGCTTATTTGTGTTTGTTCTGTCTTCTTGATGTGGGAACTCAGTGCAATAAATTTTCCTCTGAGGACTGCTTTCATTGCATCCCACAAATTCAGGTAAGTTGTGTTTGTATTTTCATTGGCTTGTAGATATTGTTTAATGTCTTCTTTAATTTCCTCTGTGGCCCACTGATTGCTCAAGAGGGTATTACTCAGTTTCCATGTGTTTGTGAGGTTTTTGCAGTTTCTTTTATCATTAATTTCTAATTTCATGGCACTATGATCCAATGCATAGGATAATTTCAATTCTTTTGCATTTACTTAAACATGTTCTGTGGGCTACTATTTGATCTATTTTAGAGAATGTACCATGTACTGCTGAGAAGAATGTATATTCTGATGTTGTTGGATGGAAAACTCTATATATATCTATCAAGTCCATTTGTTCACAGGTGTGATTCAGTTCTGTTATTATCTTTGCTGATTTTCTGTCTAGTTGATCTGTCCCTCTGTGTCAATGGTGTGTTAAAATCTCCTGTTACAAT
Source organism: Dolichotis patagonum (assembly GCA_004027295.1). NCBI lineage: Eukaryota > Metazoa > Chordata > Mammalia > Rodentia > Caviidae > Dolichotis > Dolichotis patagonum. The sequence goes on along the minus strand of PVJX010016445.1, from coordinate 24,277 downwards.
TGTGTTATTGCTTATTTGACTTTTCATTTCTGTTAATATTTGCTTTGTATAGCTGGGTGCTCTGGAACTTGGTGCATATATATTTAAGATTGTTATCTCTTCCTCTTGAAGTTTTCCCCTAACTAGTATATAGTGACCTTCTTTATCTTTTTGGATCATTCTTGGTTTGAAGTTCACATTGCCTGCAAACAGGATTGCTACTCCTGCTTTTTTTGTTTGTTTGTTTCCTGTTGCTTTAAGTATTGTTTTCCATCCTTTGACGTTCAGTCTATGGGTTTCCTTTTGGGTAAGATGGGTTTCTTGTAGACAGCATATGGTTGGATGTTGTTCCTTGATCCATTCTTCCAGTCTGTTTCTTTTGATTGGTGAGTTCAGGCCATTTATGTTAATGGTTATAACTGTTATATATTGATTTATTGTTGACATGTTATCTTCCTGCTGTTGTATCTTTAGCTTTCCATTCTATTTAATGGTCTGCTTTGCTTGGTGGTTTTATCCCATGTGTATCTAGAATGTCTTTCAGTATTCTGTGTAGGGTTGTTTAGGTGTTCATGCAGTTTTTCAGCTATTCTTTGTCATGGAAGTATCTTATTTCTCCATCCATTTTGAAGGACAGTTTTGCAGGGTATGTCAGTCTGGGTTGGAAGTGGTTTTCCTTTAGGATCTGAAATACTTTACTCCATGCTCTTCTTGACTTCATTGTTTGTGTTGAGAAGTCTGCTGTGATTCTGATAGGTTTTCCTTTATAGGTGATCTCTCTATTCTCTCTAACAGTTTTTAGTATTCTGTTCTTATGGTGGGTTTCTGGGATGGTGATTATTATGTGTCTGGGTGTAGTTTTATTTTGGTTATGGCTATTTGGAGTTCTATATGCTTCACTAATCCAAATGTCAGTTTCCATTCTCATATTTGGGAAGCTTTCTGCTATTACTTCTGTAAACATCATCTTGATATCATTTTGGCTGTTCCCTTCTTTTTCATTTATCCCTATTAATCTTATGTTATTTTTCTTTGCATCATCTTGTAGCTGTTGAATTGTTATTTCCTGATTCTTTGTTATTTTTAAAAGATCTTTCCTTTCCTGTTCACTAGCTGCAATCTTATCTGCAAGGTCTCAAACTCTATCTTCACATTCATTGAGGTGGTTTCAATTAGAATTTCAATTGAATTTGAATTTCAATAGAACAGCTTTCAATAGAATTTTTGATATCCTGCATATCTCTTTGAATCTGCTTTATGTTTTCTGCTTGTTTCTTATAGTGTTCATTCAGGGATTCTGTCTCTTTGCTTTGTCCCTCTAATTTTTTAGCTGTGTTTTCACCAGATGTGTTCACTATTTCTTTCACTACTTTTATCATTTCTTCTTTTACCTGGGCAATTATTTCTAATTTGAATTTCTCCATAGCTTCCCCTATTTGCTTCTTTATTTCAGTTGATATCATTTCAATCATTTCAGGTGTATGGCTTCTATTTTCTTCTATGTACATGGCTCCCAGGCTTTCTTGGAATGGGCTGGTGATTTGAGCATGCCTATTGGTCTTTCCTTTTGTCATTTTTTTTTATTTCCTTGGTTTGAGTGGTGTTCCAAAGCTTCCCTTGGTGTGTCGCAAATCTCCTACTGTACCCTCAGCTACTGGAGCAGTCTCAGATCCTCTGCAGGTACTTGGCTCCCTAAATTGAGAGGCTGAAATAGGGTGTGGAGAACTGGGGTCAGAGAAACCCCAGAGCACAATCCCTTGTCCTAGAGGTGTGGCTATGAACTCAATCACTGGCAGCCCTGGTCTCAAGCTGCCCCCAGGCCAGCCCAATGCAGCCCAGAGTTATCATGCAAGGTTTCTCCCTCCTGGACTGAAACAAGACCACTGAGCATGGTTGACTGAAGCCTTGCAATCTGCTGGACCCAGTCCAGCTTCCCAGTAGCTCCCAAGAAACTCAAAAGCCAGAACGTAGGTCTCCAACTTTCCCCAGGTCACCGGAACTCACCTGAGGCAAACTCCAGCCCTCTGCAGATTCTTGGCTCTCTTAATTGAAATGCAGAAGCTGGGCGTGGAGAACTGGGGCCGCAACTGACTGCTTTTTCATTGACTATATTATTCTTCACATAGTACAGCAGCTGATAGATTAATTTTTCATTATCCCTTTCTATTTTGAACAAAATAACATTTCATTTTGATAAATAAAAATTCTTCTGAATCTGATATTCTGTCCTCATGTTGCTTATTCTACTAGGTATCCTGTCAATGGAATTTTTAATCCACTGGACATATATTTGAATCTGTTTCATGAATTTCTTTCTTGTATTGGGCATTCATGGTTTCCATCATTTTCCTGAGATCCTCTATGTTATTCATGTGTATTTTCACTGCAGTCACTAATCATACCCTTCATTATGCCCATCATCTCTGAAATTATTTCAGAAATTATTTATTTTTCCTTTTTTGTTATTTTTTTTCTTTTGAAGATAGTAGAAATACAACAGAACAAGACAGAACAAAGCCAAATGAGACAGTGCAGTGAATTTGGTAGAAAACTTCATAGCAGGTTACCAGGATAACAGTAACAGGTTCCATAGTATATCTCATTATCTTCACAATAGTTGTCTAGTCAATTAAGTATAGCAAAATCAAACCAAAGACAGAACATTATAAAATCAATTAAAAGAGAACATTGAATAGAGTAAAGCAATTAATCATAATGAAAATAAAACTGAAAACAACACTTGCTTTCAAACAGAAAATAGAAGAGACCCCCCATATATGCTATGTTGCATAGTCATCCTGCCAAGAGATGCTCATACATCTGTCCCCATTTATAACAGGGGGTTGGGGATGTTTGATTCCAAGAGCGCACACCAGTAGACCCAAGAGACACTACTGGGTCTCCTCCTGGCTCATGCCAGAGGAAGGCACTTCCCTAGATGGCAGGCAAATTGTTTCTTTGTGCAGGCTCCTGGGTTCCACCATGACCATGGCTGGATCTTGGGGGCCTCTCTGGTTCTCCTCTTGGCTCATGCTGGAGGAAGGTGCTTCCCAAGAGGGTGGGTGAATTGCTTCTTTGTGCAGGCTCCTGGGTTCCACCATGGCCATGGCTGGATCTCCTCAGAAATTATATCTGATTTGCATTTTTTCCTAGCGCCTTATTCATCTGTTTTGTTACTTCTACTGATACTACTTTAGAGAGTCCAGGCATGTTTGAATTGTTCCACATCATTGCCTCTTGGTTGGTTTTGGGGAGCTGCAAATCTGGACTTGCATATGGCTTCTAAGTTTTCTCACTTTCTAGTTTTTTATTTCAGTTTTGTTCCTGCACTTATGCTTGGAAATTGTTTATGGTAGTTATCTTTATGGATAGTGTTGAGAGCCCTTAGGAAATGACTGATTCTCAGAAGTGTCTTCCAGTCATAGCTGGATTTTTGTGTCTTAATTCTGTCATAAGATCCTACTGCTTCAAATTATTGGAGATGAGAAGTTGCTGCCTGTTTCACCTACAGCTCCTGGTTCTTTGGCCCTGGCTTGTAGTATTGTTTGTGATCTTCAGGCATTCTTCTTCTTTGCATAAACAGAACAAGAACTGATTACTCTAGTCTTTTTGCCTTGGCTGAGGTAGTACTGAAGTGGAATGTTGCATGTTAGCTCAACTAGTGCCATCTTGTCCTTGAGTATAGTATGTCTCTGGGAGACTTTAAAATGCAGAAAATTATTTTCTTTGAAGACAGCTTGGCCACTTTAAAATCTGGATAATAACCACTGGCCAGAGGCAGATACCTTCAATTTTGTCACCCTTCATAGTAGTGAAAATATGCTACCATAATGGCAAATGGTCAGAGATTCCTTCCATCCATGCCTTTTTTGCTCTCCAGGAATGTCCCTCCCTTATCCAGACATGTGAAGTAACCCAGGTCCTCTTGCCTCAGTCCATATTGCCAAATCCCCTTCACCCAAAAATCTCACTGACCCTATAGAAGATTTGCATTCTATTCTCACTCCTCCACCATACCCACAAGAATCTTCCCATTCTCTTTTGTCTCAATCTGAATCTTCTCCATCTTCTCTGCTGTCTTCTCTTCTGTCTTTTCCTCCATCTTTTGCTCCCCACACTCCTCCTTCTGATCTCTCCTCTACTCCACTGTCACCATTTTCTCCTCCAGGACACCACAGCAGTACTTCTGCCACCCACCCTCCACCATCTTGTCACTTCTCCCCCTCTCTTCCATTTTGTTACTCCATTCATCCACCACCATCTTGGTGCCCCTCTCATCTGCAGCCATCTGAGCCTCTGCCTCTCCCTCATCGCCTTCCTTCTCCCCTCTTCTGCCATCTTCTCACTCCTCACTCCTCCCTGTGCCGTGTTCTTCATCCTCCTTTCCACTTCCATCTTGTGATCCCTGCCTTCTATTACCACCTTCTGGGTCCTCCCAACCTCCTTCCTCATGGCATTCTCCACAACCACTTCTTCCCCTTTGCAATGTTGTTGGCACTGAAGGCTTATTCCACATTTATGATCCTTTCTCTATTGCTGACCTTTCCCTTGTGTCCTATTGCATGGGCTCCTCTGCTGGCCCTTATAAATACATAAAAGAGCTTAAATTTGTGATTGAATTCTATGATTTAACCTACAGTTATCTGTATCTTATTCTTACTTCCCCTCTTTCTCCTCAAGAAAATGTTGAACTGTGGTAGGCAGTTCAAGATGTAGCAGATGAAGAACATCAAACAGTATGAAGACACAGCCAGATACACCCCTCTGAACCTGCTGCAACCATTAGAAGGCTTACCTCCTGGGGACAGCCAGCATGGGAAAGGACACACAGCCAAATCCACCCCTGTGCAATGCTGGCATAATCTGAAGGCTTGCTTCCTGTGGTCAGCCTGTGCAGGCAGGGACATGAAATCAGACCCACCCCCTGCACACCAACCACCAACATTAGAAGGCTTGCTTCCTGCATGCAGCCAGCAAGGGCAGGGAGATGCAGCCAGATATGCCCAGTGCCTGCAGGTTACCACTGGAGACCCTTGTTTCCTTTTTGCAGCCACCAACCACCAGCAGAATCAGAGAAACACACCCTGTTGCTGGCCACCATCACAGATGTCCCAGTGTAGACACAAATGCTGAGAGAAGCAGCTACCCTGCTGCCACACACCCCTGGCTGTTGGGAAGCCTCAGTGTAGCTGTGTAGGTCTGGAAAAGCCTACCCCATATCTTGATACCTCCTTTGGAGCTTATGTTCAAAGAAACCGAGTGCCTGTCCCATTTTCCTACACTGTGGAATAGCAGTCAATGTGGGAAGCTCCTGGGACCTCACAACTAGCTTTTTGGGAGGAACATAGGAGAATGTAAATATGAAGGAGGAAAAGGCAGTCTCAGACTTACTTCTAGCCCACAAAGAACAACTCTGGGAGATAGAGTCATTCAGAAAAATGGAAATCACACACATGAAATTTCCAAAAGGATAGCAAGTGAAGTAAAGAAATAATTTCATGAGATGGTAAATGTAATGAGATCAGAAATAATTTCTCAGGTAAAAGAAGAAATCACAATCATAATGAAATAATTACTGAGCACATTTGAAGAAGACATAGATAAAAAGAGGAACATAGGAAAATCATGAAAACCTGAAATGAACAATATAGGGAGGGATTATAATGCATGAAACAGACCCAAAGAGATATCCAGGATATTAAAAAGTTGGGTGAAAGCTGGCAAAACTGCTTGAAGGAGACTGAAGATAGACTTTCAGACCTTGAAGACAGGATTGAAGCTAGCAATCCTGAAAAGAAAGATTTCTTAAAAATATCAAGGAACCAGGAAATGATCCAATGACCTCCTCCATCTACTTCCCCTTCCATTTCAGAAATTATTTTGACTGTATGAAAATTAAAACTCCAACAAGAATGGTACTACAAACAAATACTATTGATCAATTTGCTGACAGTATATGCAAACATTAAACTCAAATATGCTCAAAATTGTTTTAGAAAAGAACACTGAACACAGCAAAATGTGTACAATTATGTTATTATATTGTAGTAATCAATATTAAATATAATACAATATCTAAATTTACAACTGCTGAAAAATTATTACTAAGCAAGAAACAGGTTGACCACGAATTGATGAAAATTCTGCAGAATTCACAGCAAGCATAGAGTCATCTTTTAACAAAACACCAATGTTGGCAGTGCAAAGAAAATATCAAAGAAACAAAACATAAAGAGGACAACTAAAGAGTCACAAATCATGTAGAAAATATAAGGGATTCAAAAACAAGTGTGGAGTCAAAATTTTGGTCAACTGATTTGACAAATAACTGCTCCCTTATAAAATATTGCATGCATTAAAATATGGTAGATAAAATTATTTCCTGTTGCAATAATGATAAGTTCTTTAAAAACTCAGGTGTAAATATCAGTAGAAAAATATTGTGAGTAATAATTTGTGTTTATTAAATACAAACCATGAGAAAGACATGTTGACACAAGTCTCATGTTAGAAAATGAAATTTAAAAAAGAAATAGATCTCAACAAGCACTGCTATAAAAATTAACTGTAATATCCTATGGAATTTTCCTGAATTTAACACATAAACTCAATCTATTGCCGTTTGAAATGCAAGAGCATTTGGAATCATAAATACTAACAATGATGTGTGAGAAAGGAAATACACAACCAAGTATCAAAATATAGTTGAATCAGCATATTTAAAGGACACTAATTCTTTTTTTTTAATTTTATTAAAGAGGGGGAAAAAGCAAAACAGAAAAAAGGGAAGGAACAATACAGAATTCAAAAAAAACCACTAAGAAATCACTAGTTGATAAATTACATAGTGTCATCTTAGAAATAGTTGTTCAAGTTACAAAATTAAAGCACACAAAGTGGACATTCAAACAGTGAGCCTGCAAACAGTTCTGCTCAATGATCCAACAAGAACTTAGTAATATGGTCATCTATCTTACACACTTAAACATACATGCAGTTATAGCCTTTAGAGCACTTTCTTTTCAACTGTTTCTGATCATAGCAATTACATTCTTTGTGTTTTACTACCCCAAGAGTTCTTATTACTTTTTACACTGGAGACACAATGTGATATTTATAAATAAGATTCTTATCTGTTTCACTTATCAGGATAGTCTCAAGTTGCATCCATTTCAATAAGAAGGCCTCAAGATCATCATTTTTATAGCTGAGTAATATTCCATTGCATAAAAATACCACATCTTTTTCATCCACTCTGAAGTTGATGGGCATTTTGGCTGTTTCAAATTGTGCTGCTATGAACATGGGTGCACATATATCACTGTGACATGACCTTTACAGTTTTTCTAGGAAAATATCCAGGAGGGGAATAATGAGATTGAATGGAAATTCCAATCCTAGACTTCTGAGAAATCTCCATAGTGATTTCCATAGTGGCTGCACAAGTGTATACTCCCACCAAAAATGGAGCACTGTTCTTATTTCCCCACAGCCTTGCCAACATTTGTTATCAGTTATTTTCTTGAAGGCAGCTATTCTTTGCAGAGTGAGGTGAAATTTCAATTTTGTTTTAATTTTCAATTCTCGAAAGACTAGTGATGGTGAACATTTCTTCATGTATGTATGTATTTGCCATTTGTATATCTTCATCTAAGAAATGTGTGTTCATCTCAGATTCCCATTTTTTTGAAAGGGTCTTTGAATTTGGGGGACTTGATGTTTTTCAATTCTTTATACATTCTAGATATAAGTCCTTTGTCTGAGGGGTTACTTGCTATTATTCTTTCATATTCTGTGGGTTTTCTTTTTACTTTGTTGGTGATTTCTTTTGAAGTGCTGAAACCTTTCAATAGTATGAGATCCCAGTTGTTCATTCTTTGAAGTGTTTCTCATACAGTTGGCATTTTGTTCACAAATTCTTTGCATACCGCTATGTCAAAAAGACTTCTACCTACCTTGTCTTCCAGTAGATTTAGTGTTTCTGTTTTAATATTAAGATCTTTGATCCATTTAGACTTTAGGTTTGTGCATGGTGATAGACATAGGTCTAGTTTAAGTCTTTGGCATGTGGGAAGCCAGTTTTTTCAACACCATTTACTAAAGAGGCTACCCTTCTTCCAGTGAATATGTTTAGCCCCTTTGTCAAATATCAAGTAGCTGCATGTCTTTGCAGTTGTGTTTCCTTGCATCTTCTAATCTGTTCCATTGATCCTCAGGTCTATTTCTTTGCCAGTACCACGCTGATTTTATCACTGTGGCTTTGTAGTATAGTTTCAAGTCAGGAATTGAGATGCCTCCTGCCTTGCCTTTATTGCCAAGAATTGCCTTTGCTATTCTAGGTTTCTTCTGTTTCCAAATGAATTTTAGGAGTGTTTTCTCTAGATCTGTGAGGTATGTCAGTGGTATTTTGATTGGGATTGCATTAAATCTGTATAACAGTTTTGGGAGTATGGCCATTTTCACAATGTTGGTTGTTCCTAGTCAAGAACAAGGAATATCTTTCCATTTTCTAATATCCTCTACAATCTCCTTTTTTAATATAGCATCATTTTCAGCATATGGTTTATTTACATTCTAGATTAGGATACTTCCTAAATATTTCATTTTTTAGATGCTATTGTGAAAGGTGATATTTCTATAATTTTTCTCTTGGTGAGTTGTTTGTTTGTGTACGTACCAGGAATGCTTTTGATTTTTGAGTGTTGACTTTGTATCTAGCTACACTGCTGAATTTGTTTATTACTTCTGGCAGTCTTTTAATGGAGTTTTTTGGGTCTTCTATATAAAGTATCATGTAACCTACAAATAGTGATAATTTAACTTCTTCCTTTCCTATCTTTATTCTTTTTATTTCTCTCTCTTGTGTGATTGCCCTGGCTATTGTTTCCAGAACTATATTGAATAGGAGTGGTGATAGTGGACATCCTTGTCTTGTCCTTGATTTTATTGTGAAAGCTTTCAGTTTTTGTCTTTTTAGATAATGTTGGCTGCTGGCTTGTCATAGATGGCCTTTATGAGACTGAGGTAGACACCATGTATTCCAAGTTTCTGAAGGGTTTTTATCATGAACATGTGTTGGATCTTATCAAAAAAAAATTTTTCATCTATTGAGATGATCATGTGATATTTTTTTGGCTCTGTTGATGTGGTATATTACATTTATTGATTTGCATGTGTTAAACCATCCCTGCATTCCTGGAATGAATCCCACTTATCGTGATTTATAATGTTCTTGATGATTTGCTGCATTCTATTTGCCAGTATTTTATTGAGAAACTTTGTATCAGTGTTCATTAATGAAACTGGCCTGTAGTTTTCCTTTTTGGTTGGGTCTTCTCTGGTTTTGGCATCACAGTAATACTTGTCTCCAGGAATGATTTAGGGAGGATTGCTTCCTTTCAATTTCATTGAAGATTTTAAGGAGTATTGGAATCAAATCTTCTCTAAATGTCTTGTAGAATTCAGCCATGAATCCAACAGGACCTGGGCTTTTCTTTGTTGGTAAGTTTTTAAGTATGTTTTCAATTTCAATAGCTGATATGGGTTATTCACAATTGCTATATCTTCTTGGTTGAGTTTTGGTAGTTCATATGTTTCTAGAAATCTGTCCATTGCCTCTGTTTTCCACTCTATGCAAGTAGAGATTTTCAAAGTAGGTGTTCATGCTCTGAATTTCCATGGGATCTGTAGTAATCTCCCCCTTCTCTGTCCTTATTGCATGAATTTGTGTTTATTCTTTCTTTGCTTGGTAAGGTTAGGTAAAGTTTGTCAATGTGGTTTATTCTCTCAAAAAACCAGCTTTTGATTCATTAATTCTTTGTATTTTTTTAGTTTAAATTTCATTGATTTCTGCTCTAATCTTTACAATTTCCTCTCTTCTATGAACTTTAGATTTAACTTGCTGTTCTTTTTCTAGAAGCTTGAGATGAAGCATTAAATTGTTTATTTGTGCTCATTGTGTTTTCTTGATATGACAATTTATTGCTATACATTTCCTTCTTAAGACCACTTTCATTGTATCCCATGGATTGCAGTATGTTGTTTCTGCATTTTCATTGAATTGTAGATATTGCTTTATTTCTTCTTTAATTTCATCTGTAGCTCACTGGTTTTTCAGAAGGCTGTTATTTAATTTCCTTGTATTTATGCAGGTTTTGCAATTTCTTTTGTCATTAATTTCCTTGTATTTATGCAGGTTTTGCAATTTCTTTTGTCATTAATTTCCAATTTCAGTGTGCTATGGTCATATGCATGGGATAATTTCAATACCTTTGCATTTGCTTAAGATTGTTTTATGGGATAACGTATAGTCTATTTTGGAGAATGTCCCATGTGGAACTGAGAAGAATATGTATGCTGATGTGATTGGGTGGAACACTTTGTGAACATCTACTAAGTCCAGTTGCTCACAGGTATGACTCAGTCCTACTATTTCTTTGCTGAATTTTGTCTAGTTGATCTATCTCTTTGTGACAGTGGGCTGTTAAAGTCAGCTGTAATAATTCTGTTCTTTTGTATTTGGTTTTTCATGTCCTTTAGTTGGGTGCTCCTGTGTTTGGTGCATATATATTTATAATTGGTAGTTCTTCCTCTTAAAGTTTTCCGCTTACAAGTATGTAGTGACCTTCTTTATCTATTTTAATCATTTTAGGTTTGAAGTTCACATTGTCTGCTAATAGAATAGTTTCCCCTGCTTTTTTCTGGGTTCCTGTTGCATGGAATGCTGTTTTCCATTCTTTGACTTTTAATCTATGAGTATCCTTTTGTGTCAGATATGTTTCTTATATGCAGCATATTTTGAAATCATGTTTCTTGATCCATTCTGTCAACCTATTTCTTTTTATAGGTGAATTGAGGCCATTTACATTTATGGATATAACTGATATGTATTGGTTTTGATTTTGCCATGTTATGTTCCAGTTGTTTGCTTTCTGCTTTTCCTCTTTGTTTAATTGCTTGTCCTACCGGGTGGTTTCTTTCTGTTGTCTGGGGATTGTGATCATTTTTATTTCTTTCTACTATGTCCTTCAACATTCTTTCTACAGTGGGTTTGGTGGACCTGAATTTCTTCACTTGTTCTTTGTTATGGAAGTATCTTGTTTCTCCATTACATTTTGGTGGGTACACCGTCTGAGCTGAAAGTTGTTTTCCTTTAGGACCTGAAATACCTCACTCCAAGCTCATCTGGACTTGAGGGTTTGTGCTGAAAACTCTGCTGTGATTCTAATGGGCTTCCCTTGATAGGTGAGTTGTGTCTTTTCTCAAACAATTTTTAGTATTCTGTTTTTATGCTGCATGTCTGTGATCTTAATTATTATATATCTGGGTAGAGATTTATGTTTGTTGCTATTGTTGGGTGTTCTATATGCATCACTTATTTGCATATCAGATTTCCCTCATATTTGGGAAATTTTCTCCTATTGTTTCTGTGAATATTTTAGATATGTCAATTGCATTGACTCCTGCATCTTCACTAATGCCTATCAATCTTATATTATTTCTCTTGGCATCATGTTGAAGCTGCTGGATTGTCATTTCATTTTAGGAGCATTTTCTCTAGATCTGTGAGGTATGTCAATGGTATTTGGATTGGGATTGCTTTAAATCTTATAAAAGTTTTGAGAGTATGGCCATTTTCACAATGTTGGTTCTTCCTAGCCAATAGCAAGGAATATTCTTCCATTTTCTAATATCCTCTTCAGTGTCCTTTTTTAGCATAGTATAATTTTCAGCATATAGCTCTTTTACATTCCTAGTTACATTGATTCCTAAGTATTTCATTTCTTTAGATGTTATTGTGAAGGGTGATATTTCCCTAATTTCTCTCTCAGTGAGTTTCTTGTTTGTGTACATGAGTGCTATTGATTTTTGCGCATTGACTTTGTAGCCAGCTACACTGCTGAGTTTGTTTATTACCTCTGGCAGTCTTTTAATGGAATTTTTTGGGTCTTCTATAAAGAGTATCATGTCATCTGCAAACAGTGATAATTTAACTTCTTCCTTTCCTATCTTTATTCCTTTTATTTCTCTCTCTTCTCTGATTGCCCTGGCTAGCGTTTCCAGAACTATATTGAAAAAGAGTGGTAACAGTGGACATCCTTGTCTTGTTCCTGATTCTAAAGTGAAAGCTTTTAGTTTTTATCCATTTAGTATAATATTGGCTGTTGGTTTGTCTTAGATGGCCTTTATAAGGTTGAGGTAGACACCGTGTACTCTGAGTTTCTGAAGGGTTTTTATCATGAACATGTGTTGGACTTTATTGAAAGATTTTTCTGCATCTATTGAGATGACTATATGGTTTTTGTTTTTGGCTCTGTTGATGTGGTGTATCACATTTATTGATTTGCATATGTTAAACCATCCCTGCATTCCTGGAATGAACCCCACTTGGTCATGATGTATCATCTTCTTGATGATTTGCTGCATTCTATTTGCCAGTATTTTATTGAGAATCTTTGCATTAGTGTTCATTAGTGAGACTGGCCTATAGTTCTCCTTTTTGGTTGAGTCTTTCTCTGGTTTTGGTATGAGAGTTATGCTTGCCTCCAGGAATGATTTAGGGAGGATTGCTTTATTTTCAATTTCATTGAAGAGTTTAAGGAGTATTAGTATCAAATCTTCTCTAAACTTCTTGAAGAATTAAGCAATGAATCCATCAGGACCTGCACTTTTCTTTGTTGGTAAGTTTTTTATTATGTTTTCAATTTCAATAGCTGATATTGGATTATTCAAAGTTGCTATATCTTCTTGGTTGAGTTTTGGTAGTTCATATGTTTCTAGAAATCTGTCCACTTCCTCTGTGCTTTCCTCTCTATGTGAGTAGAGGTTTTGAAAGTAGCTATTCATGATCTTTTGAATTTCCTTGCAATCTGTAGTAATTTCCCCCTTTTCAGTCCTTATTGCGTGGATTTGGGTTTTTTCTTTCTTTTGCTTTACAAGGTTAGCTAGAGGTTGGTCAATTTTGTTTCTTCTCTCAAAAAACCATCTTTTTGATTCATTAATTCTTTGTATTTTTTTAAATTTCAATTGCATTGATTTCTACTCTAATCTTTATTATTTCCTCTCTTCTATGAGCTTTGGCTTTAACTTGCTCTTCTTTTTCTAGCAGCTTGAGATGAAGCATTGGGTTGTTATTTGTGCTCGTTCTATTTTTTATATGACTATTGCTATATATTTCCCGCTTAAGACCACTTTCATTGCATCCCATAGATTACAATAGGTTGTTTCCACATTTTCATTAAATTTTACTTTTGCTTTATTTCTTCTTTAATTTCATCTGTAGCCCACTTGTTGTTTAAAAGATTGCTGTTTAATTTCAATGTATGCATGCAGGTTTTGAAATTGCTTTTGCCATGAATTTCCAATTTCAGTGTGTTATGGTCAGATAGTATGCATGGGAAAATTTCAATACCTTGCATTTACTTAAGAATGTTTTATGGGATAATATATGGTCTATTTTGGAGAATGTTCCTTGTGCAGCTGAGAAGAATGTATATTCTGTTGTGGTTGGGTGGAACACTCTGTAAACATCTACTAAGTCCAGTTGCTCACAGGTTTGATTCAGTTCTATTACTTCTTTGCTGACTTTTTGTCTAGTTGATCTATCTCTTTGTGACAATGGGCTGTTAAGTTCTCTTATAATAATTGTGTTCTTGTGGATTTTGTTTTTCATGTCCTTTAGTATCTGTCTTATATAGTTGGGTGCTCCTGTGTTTGGTGTATATATATTTATAATTGTTAGCTCTTTCTCTTGAAGTTTTCTGCTTACAGGTATGTAGTGACCTTTTGTCTGTTTTAATAACTATAGGTTTGAAGCTCACATTATCTGCAAATAGAATAGTTTCCCCTGCTTTTTTCTGGGTTCCTGTTGCATGAAATGCTATTTTCCATTCTTTGACTTGTAATCTATGAGTTTCCTTTTGGGTCAGATGTGTTTCTTGTATACAGCATATTGTGGGATCCTGTTTCTTGATCCATTCTGGCAACCTGTTTCTTTTGATAGTTGAATTGAGCCCATTTGCATTTATGGATATCACTGAAATATACTGGGTCAGCTTTGCCATGTTATGTTCCAATAGTTTGCTTTCTGCTTTTCCCCCTTGTTTAATTGCTTGTCCTACCTCGTGGTTTCTTGCTGTTTTTCTGGGGATTGTAGTCATTTTTATCTCTGTCTAGTATGTCTTTCAACATTCTTTCTAGGGTTGGTTTGGTGGACTTGAATTTCTTCAGTTGTTCTTTGTCATGGAAGTATCTTGTTTCTCCATTAAATTTGAATGAAAGTTTTGCTGGTTACATCAGTCTGGGTTGAAAGTTGTTTTCTTTCGGAGCTTGAAATATCTCATCACGTCTTGACTTGAGGGCTTTGCTGAAGTCTGCTGTGATTCTAATGGGCTTTCCTCAATAGGTGACTTGTGTTTTTTCTCTAACAGCTTTTAGTATTCTGTTTTTATGTTGTATGTCTGAGATCTTAATTATTATGGGTCTGGGTATAGATTTATGTTGGTTGTGGCTGTTTGGCATTCTGTATGCCTCACTTATCTGCATATCAGATTTTTCCCCCATGTTTGGCAAATTTTCTCCTATTATTTCTGTGAATATTTTACATATGTCATTTTATTGACTCCAGCATCTTCACTAATGCCTATTAATCTCATATTGTTGCTCTTGGCATCATCTTGAAGCTTCTGGATTGTCATTTCATGCTGCTTTGTTATTTTAAAAAGTTCTAACCTTTCATGATCACTTGTCCTAAAGGTCCAAAATCCTATCCTTAGCTTCATTTAAATGGTTTTGCATGCTTTGAATTGAATGTTTTGTTTCTTGGATGTCTCAGTTTGCTTCATGAATTCTGCTTGTTTTCTATATTGTTCATTCAAGGTTTCAATCAGTTTCCCATGTTCCTGTACATTTTTCTCTATTTCTTCTTTAGCAGCGCTCAGCAACTTCTTTACTGCAGTTGTTACTTCTTTCTTTACATGGGAGTGTACTTCTAGTTTGATTTCCTGTATGGCCTCATGGAGTTGTTTTTTCATTTCAATTCGCTATCTTTTTAGAGATTTCTGGTGTGTTACCTTTGGAGTCCTCTATTTCAATGTCTCCTGTACTTGCACCTAGTAGAATGGGTGTTTGAGATTGCATTCTGCTTTTTTCTTTTGCCATTTTTCCCTTTTGAGTTAGTGTTTAGTCCTTCAGACCCGCTAGTATGAACTGTTAGTAGTGTGTATCTTGGTGTCCTACTGTAAGATTGATGTTTGTGCAGTTGCTGGGTCCCACAATGAATAGGTGGGCCAGTCACCTGACTCCTTGCTGCAGGGCCTGTTGAGTGAGTCTTGTGTTCTTCCTGGGCTGACAAGCCTAGTAGTATTGATGTAGGTCAACTTTTAGTTCCTGCTAGTACTTTATCTTCAGGTTATTCCACGTCATCAAATCTCCCTGTCTATAGTGTCTGTGTTGGCTGAGGCCCTACTGTGTCCCTATTGTGTGCCTGTGTGTCTCATAAGCCCTTTTGATTTTCTTTAAGTTGGGGGATTCCTTTTCGACACACTCCTCATGCTGCCTTGTGTTTTCTGTGTATGGAAAGGGGTCACCCTCACTCTTGTCAGACTTACCAAGGTCTTACAGTTAGTTGGAGGGAGCTTTACTACTGCCCCTATTGAAGTACTGTACACCTCTATTTTAGGGGCACCTCACCACACTGAGTGGAGCCATCTGAGATCTTGTTTCAATGAGGCAGTCACTTAATCTCCCTTCAAGTTAGCACAGATAGTCCGTGGTAGTCCAAGGTTCCTCTGGGCGCAGAGTTCCAAGTTTGCCTAGTGCACGCTGGGATTCCGCCTCTGTCTGAGTGTGCGCAGTCAGGGCCCAGGGTGGTTTTCCAGCCAGCTGGCTGCTTGGGGTTCATGGAGCACAGTCTGGTTAGGCCCGCTGATTCCTCTCGTGAGCCTTGGGTTGGTATCAGACACAGGATGTTGTCTTACTTCCTGGGCACAGAGTTCCAAGTTTGCTTGGTGCGCATTTGGGATTCCACCGGCCGCTGGACAGTGTGCATTCAGGGGCTAGGGTGGGCTCCTGGGCCTGCTAGCTGCCCAGGGCTTGTCCAGCATAGTCCTGTCACGTGCCTTGGGGTGGTATCAGATGCAGAGCATCGTCTTACTGCCTGGGTGCAGAGTTCCAAATTTGCCCAGTGTGAGTTGGGATTCTGCCTGCCCAGGATATTTTTTAAAACTATTTTTTTTGCAGTAGTCTTCAGGATAATTATATGCTCAAATTTTTTTCAGTATTTATAGCAAGCCCATGAGCATTTTATAGAAAACACACATTAATTGTTCCATGTATTTGCTTTCTATTAAGGAAGGAAAGGGAAAGCAAAAAAAATGATAAAAGATGGATAATGGAAACAAATCTTTTTAAATAATGAAGGGATTTTTAAATAATGAGGGATTGAAGGATGAGGATAGGATTGGAAAAAACAGGAATCAAGATATATCACACACAAATACAAATTCTCTATGATGAATTTGATCACTTTCTATACCTACACTGTACCACTGAAGTTAATTTTAAAAATAAATTACTAGAAGGGTACACTTTCTTTTTCAGTAGTGTGAATGAAAACTCAGGCCTTCAGTCTGAACTAGATCACTGGACTCTTTTAATTTTTTTAAAAAAATTTTTCTATGGACACTTGCTCAATGTTAAACTATCCCACCTGGGTTGCTCTGGCAATCACCCTGCTTCAGCCCCCTGAGCCAGAGCCAGGATTACAGATGTTCACCACTGTGCCCCATTACTCCTTGGTCATTTTAGAAGTAACTGATCTGTAAATCAATTCAGACTCAGCATGTGTTGGACAGTCCATTTCAACTCTGTTGAGCACAATAACAATATTTGGATAATTTCGGCCTTCAATTTTTTTAACTTTAGTCACTGGGGCAATTTTTTTTATTTTATTTTTTAGTTCAAAATTAAACAAATTTTTTTCCAACTTTAATTTTATAGTACATGCTTACTGTACACAGTGATTTTTATTCATTGTGGGGAGTGAGTCCAAATAAATAACATGACTCCATTCTTTTTTCTTCACTCTCCCCCTCCCTTTTATTTATTTTGCCAGCATCACATTAGCTTAGTTATCATCTACATCCACATACAGTTAATTATTATATATACCAATTACCAACCAGGCTGATCCAACAAGCACATGTAAAAAGACATGAGACAATTATGCTAAATCAAGATAATATATACTTTTAGATAAAGCATCCATGCTGGATTGCAAAATCTCTCTCTCTCTCTCTCTCTCTCTCTCTCTCTCTCTCTCTCTCTCTCTCTCTTTCATCTTTCTGTTATCTTTGTTTTACTTCACACTCTTTAGTCAGTTTTGCACTCAGGAGAAATCACATAATTTTTAAGCTCATGTGTCTGATTTACTTCATTTGATAACCTGGTCTCAAGGTCCATCCACTTTCCTACAAATGACTCAATTTATCTTTCTTTGCAGTAGAGTACTACAAAATTTTGTTGAAATATCAAATTTTCCTTATTTATTCAACTGTTTATAGACACAGATGCTTTTAGAAAGATTGAGCTTCTCTGATACTGGTTTGTTTTGATTAGTTTTATTCTGTTTTATCCTCTTTAAAAGAAAATTAAAAAAATAGAAAGTTTGATCAATTTTAAATTTTGTGATGATAAATGTGTAAAAGTTGTTTGTAACTCTGGAATGTATTCAGCAATGGTGTAAGGCAGTTAAATGGAATTTCTACTTTTAGATTTTTGAGGACTCTCCATATCATTTTTCATAGTGGTTTTACCAGCTCACACTCTGGTCAACAATAAGAAGGCTACCTCTTTTCCCCACAAGCTTGCCAGAACATGTTGCCATTTGCTTTCTCCATGGTAGCCTTTTTGTCTAGAGGATCATAAATCTCAGTGTTAGTTAATTGCATTTCTTATGGTCAGTGAGTGTGAACACTTTTTCATCTACTTATTGGCTGTTTGTATTTCTTTATCTGAGAAGTGTCTAATCATTTGAATTTCTCACTTTTCATTGTTTTTTTAAATTTGAGTGTTTACATATTTTGGAGTTCTTTACATATTTTATGTATTAGTCATTTCAAGAGTAGTATTTTTCTCCTTCTGTATCTTGTCTCCCCAATCTTTTAGTGGTTGACATTGCTGTGTGGAGCTTTTTAATTTGATGTAATTATATTTATTACACTTTGGTAATATTTCTTGTGTAACTGGGGTTTTGCTCAGAAAGTCTTTTCCCACAAGAGTGTCTTCAAGTGTTCTTCATGTTTTGTCTTCCAGATGAGTTTTGTTTCTCAGTTAGCTAATATTGGAAACGTTAATCCATTTTCACACTGGTCTTTTTTTTTTTTTTTTTTTTTTTTTTT